>PVJS01050964.1:0-14131 GCA_004027185.1 Glis glis | reverse complement strand
AGAACAAAATTGCATTGCCTAGAGAATATAAACATTTCTTTTCTTCTTATTCAATAGTTCATGATGTGCATACAGGCCCTACTCTATGTCATCACCCATAGACCCCGACTAGTGCAAAACGATGTCATCCTTCATAGGCGGCTTCTACCTTTGGATCCAGTGCACCTTTTTCCTGATCAGAGACAGACAGACAAACAAGGCAAGCTACCTGTCTTTAAGGGGAGCCCTAGACATATGGCTCATTGCTTCTTATATACTACTGATCTGAATTCATACACACACCTACTTGTAAGGGAGGCTTGGAATTTAACTCTGTAGGATATCCATAGGACCAGCTAAAGTTCAGAGGTTTCTACTGCTAAAAGAAAGAAAAGGAAAATGGATATTGTGAAATAAAATTTACCACAGGTAAGTAGTATCAACATTACATTTTACAGATGAAGAAACAGTAACACACCTATCAGTGGTAGAGCCAGGATTATTCCACGGTAGTGTGGCTTCAGAGATTGTGGCCTTAATCATACTGTGATGTTGACTAAATTAAAAGTTTTAATATATCCTTGAAAAGAAAAAAATTTCCCTTCTGAATAGGTCTCTTCCTTAAAGTTCTAGTTGTTCTAGGGTGGTGTCAGGAGTTTTTTCCAAGAATTTCAGGGAAATATTCATACTTTACTTTTTTGAAAGTCAAATTTTTAAAAGAAGTATAAAACAGCTTCATTTTGCATAAATACTAAGCATTCTTTCAAAGATAAGTTTTCCAAAAAAATCCTAAAATGTATAAATGTGACTACTGTTGTATTTTGTTATTAAAACTAGTAGTGATCGGGTTTTTACGCAGGAAATTATATATCTGATATTTTCTTTATGCAAAAAAATACTTAAAACTTCTGATTTCAACTAACAAAGTACAGATCAAACTGGTTTAAACTGTAAAGGCCATTTAGAAGGCCTTTATATACCTTAAAATGCATTTATAGGTCAATTATAAACATGTAGTAAATATAAATATAGGTAGATATTGATATAGGTATATTTCTATAGGTATTATACCAATAACTCCATATATTTTATCTGCTTATGATATTTATATTCATAATCTCTCTATATATATGGTATATATATGTATATATGGTCTATATCTTTTCATAGGCTAGATTATCTTATTCTGTTAAATTACTCTACAGAGAGAAAATATCTTAAATTCAAGTTTCTTTAGCCTTTCAAATCCTGTTTTCAAAGATGAATTCTTTCAAGTTGTTCAGTAAATGCATAATAGACACAGGAGAATAAATATGTTAGGATTCCTACATATGACATGTTTGTTTGTTGAACATTTATGTATTCTTGTAGATTGCTGACTCTACAAACAGCAAAATCATCTGATGTAGTACTAATCTTCCAGTCTCTCTCTCTCCTGGTAATGAGTTATTAATGTAGCCTCTTGACTGCTTGAGGCACAACCCCATGATGCCTGATGATGGAGTCACCACACCTTGTGTGACGTGGTGCCCTTGGAGGGTGCTGAATTGATCTCAACTCATTTCTGTGACATTAAGCAAAACGGCGGGTGGTGACTTCATATTCAAGATACATATCTGAAGATCAAGACCAAAGCAGTTCCTAAATGTAATTTATCATCAAGGGGCAGCTTCTTGAGTAAATTATGAGTAAAATACCTGTAAACTAACTTTGTGTGGTAGATAATGAAGCTATATGTTATACCCTGAATGTATTGGATTCTCTGGTACCCTGGTATGCCACAAGAGATAATGTAGGGCAGTTTTAGGTCTTAATGTGATTTCTGCTTCTTTGTCATGGTTCAGTAAGAAATTAGTGGTTTTTGAATGTGGTATGAAATCAGTCAGCTTTCAAATGACATTTTTCCCCCAGCTAAACTACTTGTAGGCCTGGTGTGGTGGCACACACCTATAATCCTAGTACTTGAGAGGCTGAGACAGGAAGAGCACAGGTTCCAGGCCAGCTTCAGCAAAATAAAAATTGAAAAGTGCTGGAAGTATAGCTTAGAGGTAGAATGCCCCTGGGTTCAATCCCCAGGACCAAAACACAAAACAAAAACCACTTGTAGGCATTTATTCACTGAGTCATTCACTAATTTTTAAAATCCTTGTGTCCTAATTAGTATGACCCTTGTATGGCATATGAAAAATAGCACTAAGCCACATTCACTTTTAAAGGATTTAAAATATTTTTGGACATAAGATCTAAGTATCTTATAAATTAAATATGTAAAAGGTATTAGATGTAATTTATTAAATACTTAGAAATGCATTCATTTTTTCCCATAGAAGATCAGTAATTAGATATTATTGTTAACTAGAATCCTTAGAGAATGATTCCAGGAGATGGTGAGGATATATTTGATATATGATAAATAAAATGATCAGAGAAAGAAGAAAAATAAAACAGGAGGTTTGTGGGCATTAAAGGAAGATTTTTTTTTTTTTGGCACTGGGAATTGAACCCAGGGGCATTTTACCTCCGGGCTACACTACCAACCCTATTTTTAATTATTTATTTTGAAACAGGGTCTCACTAAGTTTCGGAGGGCCTCACTAAGTAGCTGAGGCTGGCCACCAACCTGGAATCCTCCAGTCTCAGCCTCCCAAGTACTGGGATTACAAGCGTGTGCCACCACGCCTGGCTTAAAGGAAGAATATTTGAAGAACATTACAAGTGTAGGGAAGAGAGAATTTTGTTGGAGCATGAGTGAATAAGCAAGGCTAGAACAGGGAATTTTGCTGTGGGCAGGAGGTAACACACTTGGTGAGGTGGTTTGCAACAGGAAGGCATAGCTCTGAAAAGCCCGAGTAATGTGTGGTTACTCTCATTCTTTCACCCTGAAGACTTTGATAAAGTCTAGAGTGAAAGTGAGCTCAATGGTTTATATTTGACTCCAGCTCTGGATTCCTTGTCATATCATGCTATTATAATATATTTCATACTCTCAAGCTAAAGTAAACTTAACTGGAAGATACAATGAAACTTGTAGTTATGGCTCTGAGTTTCTCATTCCTGAAGAACCATGAGTCCTCCTTACTAGAAAATCTGAATATTATAAATGAGCAGGCAGGTTTTTTTGGTTAATAATGTTAATTTATTTTTCTGGCTTTATCCATTTACTTAAAATTCTTTCTTGAGATTTAATTCATACAACATAAAATTTGTTGACTTAAAGTGTATTTTTGAATAGTTTTAAGGGAATCACAGAGTAGTGCAGCCATTACATCTTCTTCCACCTACCCTAGCCATAGTTAGTCATTTGTTTGCTTTCTGTCACTAGACTTTGCAATTCTGAACTTTTTATTTTTTATTTTTTTTAATTTTTTATGTTCATTTATTGGTGCATTGTAATTATACATTTTGATATATGTCAGGGTATGAACATCATACATGCACACATTGCACATTTAGCCCTCCCTTCAATCCCACCTTATTCCCTCACTTTCATGCTCCGTATAGTGATTGAGTCTTATAGGTTTGTGTATGTACATCATGTGCTATATAAAAGGAATCACAGGATAAGGCCTTCTTTTGCAAGTGGCTTCTCAAGATTCTTCTATGTTGTAAAAATGTGTCAGTATATCATCTTTTGTTATTGCAAAATTATGTTTCATTATAGGGTTATATTTTGTTTATCCATTCAACAATTGATAGGCATTAGGTTGTTTTCATTTTTTAGTTATTAAGAATAATGCTACTACAACCTGAGTTGGGGTTGGGCTTCAGTAGTAGAACTTGCCTAGTAGGTAGAATGCCTTGGGTTTGATCTCCAGCACCACACAAAAAAAAAAAAAAAAGAGAAGAAGGAATATAACTCTTATGGCTTTGTGTGGATGTGTTTCCATTTTCTTGGGAATATATCTCAGAGTGTAGTTGCTGAGACATATGATTTTCTATATTTAATATTCTCATTATGCATATATATGAGCATTCTAAGGAAATCGTTCCACTCCACTCCTTTATTACAAATCATACTTTTCCTATCTTGATAATCTTCAAAATTTTTCCTCAAAACCAAAACCCTCCTTGAGGATTTTGACAATCTAACTATAAAGTATGTATTTTCCAACAGTAAACACGCTGACTCTTCGACTGTCAACAGTTACCTGGTAATGGATGCGGAGTCTTAGACAGCAAAGGGCACGCCTGTGCTCACCTACATTTCCATGTCCTGTTTCATATAATGGCGTTATGGCACTTGGGTTCTGTCTGACAATAAGGTAACTGTTGGAAAGTCCATATAAAGGAATGATATGACCAATTCTGCATTTCACTTACTGGGGTGCCTTTTCTCCTATTCATTAAGTTTGGGGCCCTCTACAATATTAACTATTATGTGATGTTGCACATCTGTAATCCCAATATTTGGGAGGCTGAGATAAGAGGATCCCAGGTTGGAGACCAGCCTAAGCAATTTAGTGAGATCCTCAGCAACCTAGTGAGACCCTATTTCAAAATAAAAAATAAAAAGGCCTGGTGGTATAGCTTGGAGGTGGAACGACCCTAGGTTCAATCCTCAGTACCCTCCCCCATACACACAGACACACAAATTGTAGTTATTTCCAGGTGTGGTGGCAGGAGCCTGTAATTCCAGTACTTTGGAAGCTGAGATAGGAGGATCACAGGTTTGAACCCTGCCTCATCGACTTAGCAAGACCCTATTTTAAAATTAAGAAAAAATAAAGTGGCTTGAAGGTATAGCTTAGAGGTAGAATGCCCCTGGGTTCAGACCCTGGCTCCACAAAAATAAATAAATAAATAAATAAATAAATAAATAAATAGGGTAGCTCTTGCTTGCAAATAAAATAGTTGTAGATACCTGCATTTGAAAGCTAGCTCCTTTCTTAATACATGTGCTATAATAGTGTAAATTATATTTCTAGAGTTTAAAAGATTAACTCCATGAAGAATAGTAAACATTATTATAAAAAGAGAAAGGAGAGGTTGTTAAATTATCAATTTAAGAAATGTTGATAGATTTTTGGTAAATAGGAATAATCTGTGTACTCTTGAAGGATCCACTAAGTAAGCTTACTAAGCTCTTTCATTACATTACCTTAGATAATTTATAATTTCTTACACGTGACAAAATTTTATTTTCTGATTAAAATATGTTCAGCTATAATGAAAATTAATAGCTACTATTTTGAAATATTGAGCCAGATATTTTTAAATATTTTATTAAAATATTTACCCAGTATTTTATTTTAATAGAATGCACTACTATTGAAAACCTTGTTGATGAAATAATAACTTACATTCACACATGCAAAATGTGTAACTCTGGACAGACTTCACAGATTTTTTTCTGTGCAATTCAATTAGAAAGCTGAAATCAACTGTGTGGCTACATGTTTGATGTGTGAATTTCTCCGTTGGCCAGCATACTGTTACATGGAAATATTAGAGCTTGAGTAAACAACTATTATTTGGAATAAGAGGCTAGACAAACCCATTGAATGTTGGTGCTTGATCCAAAGTTAGAGAGCCCAGAGAAGCCTTCTACCATTGAAAAAGAGCAAAAAGGCTAAGGAGTTGGGCAGTTGACCTGCTTTGGGTGGACCTTGGAAGTGTGGACATGACAGCTAAAACAGGCATTGTGATTGCTAAGCTTACCGCCTGTGTTCTGTAGTTTTCCATTTCTAATCTGAACAAATGGAAAGTCATAAGTAATATAATAACCTCTTGGAAACAGCACATCTCCTGTGATCATATAACTTTATTTCATTACCAAGCAGGAGTTTTGTTTTGCTTTTAACTAGTCAAGAACAGTTTTGAAAACTTTTTGTTTTCACTCCTTACTTCACTATCTATACAAGTGGCTTTCTCTTCTTTTTTAAATTGTATTCTGTTGTGGTAAGAACACTTAACAAATAATTCAAGTGGGCAATAAGGTATTGCTTGCTATATACATAATTTTGTATAGCAGATCTTTAAAATGAATTCATCTTGTTTCACTGAAACCTATGACTATTATTATGATAATTAGCATGATCAATAGCTATATCTTTCCCCTCCCACCAGTCCCTGGTAATCACCATTCTGATTTTTGAATCTATGAAATTGACTATTTTAGATACCTTATGTAAGTAGAATCATGCAACATTTGTCATTCTGTGACTGGCTTATTTTACTTAGCATAATGTCTTCACGTTTCATCTATAATGTTGAACAATTTATTCTTTAAGGTGAATAATATTGCATTATATGTATATAAACTCTATAATATGTATATATTTCATTATATGCATTTACTCCATGTATATATAAATAAAGTGAGAATACATCAAACCAAATAACTTTCTTCATCTAGTCATCTGTCAGTGGATTTTTACTTCCACTTGGCTGTAGAAAATAGAGCTACAAAAAAGTGAACAAAATTTTTTTACAGAAATTTTAAGAAATCCATAATCAACAACAACAAAAAGCATTTCTATAATTCATATGGAACCACAAGAGAACATGAATAGCTCTACAGTCTTGAGAAAGAAGAACGATGGAGGCCTCATACTTTCTGATTTAAAAATAAATCACAAAGCGACAGTAATTAAAATAGCCTGGTACTGGCATAAGACAGACACAGATTAATGGAGCAGTATAACTCAGAAATAAATCCACACATATACCATCAACTGATCTCAGTGAAGGTGCTCAGAATACACAATATCTATTGTGTACAGTAGAAAGTACAATATCTTGAACACATTTTGGAAAATCTTGATGTACTTGTGCAAAAAAATAAAAATAGTTCCTTATCTTGTACCATGCTTAAAAATCAACTCAGAATAGGTTAAAAAACATAATACCTAAAGGTATAAAACTCCCAGAAGAACTTACAGAGAAAACACATTCTAGCATTGGTCTTGGCATTGATTTAATAGATACGACATCAAGAGCACAGGAAGCAAAAACAAAAATAAGCAAGTGAGAATACATCAAACTAAATAGCTTCTACACAGCAGGTAAACGATCAATAGAGTGAAAAGGCAACCTATGGTATAATAATATTTTTAAACCATGTATCTAACAGTCAATATGTAAATTACATAAATAATTCATATAAGTCAGTACCAAAAAATCACCTAATAACCCAATTTAAAAATTGGGCAAAGAACTTGAACAGTTATTTCTCAAAGGACGACTTACATATGACTACATATACATCAGAAAATGTTCAGCTTCACTAATCATCAGAAAATGTAAATGAACCACAAGATATAACCTCAGTTATCAAACCAAGCTGAGATAAGTGTTGATATGAATGTGGAGAAATTGCAGAACCTCTACACAGTGTTGCTAGGAATTCAAAATTGTACAGCAACTATGGAAAATACTATAAATGCGCCTCAAAAATTAAAAATGGAATTACTATATAATCTAACAATTCTGCTGAATATTTCCAAAGAATTGAAATCAAGATCTCAAAGAACATATTAAATGTTATTTTCTTTCTATTTTGTAATGTTTCCAATCTGTAGAGGTCTTTTTTAGCTTGAACTGAACATGGAATTTTGCATGCTTTACCCTAGAAGCTGCAGAGAAATAACAAGCTATCAAATACCTTTCTAAATAAATGTACAAAAATAATGTATTTTAGAATTTATTGAAGAAAATAAAATGTGTATTTGCTTTTTTTGTTTTTTTTTTTTCCTTTATGGTATTGGGGATTGAACCCAGGGGCACTCTATCTCCAAACTAGACCCCCAGGCCTATTTTATTTTTAATTGTGAAATGGTCTCACTGAGTTGCTGAGGGCCTCACTAAGTTTTTGAGGCTGGCCTTGAACCTGCGATCCTCCTGTCTCAGCCTCCAAAATACTGGGATTATAGGTATGTGCTAACATGCCTGGCTGCTCTTATATTTATTAGTTGAAAATAGGTTTTAGAGTGATTTTAAAAAACAAATGGTGTCAATATTATAATTATCATTGGTACTGGATACTGAACTCAGGAACATTCTACTCTTAAGCCATATCCCAGCCCTATTTTATTTTTTTATTTTGAAACAGTCTCTCTAAATTTCTGAGGGACTTGGCAAGTTGCTGAGGCTGGCCTTGAACCTGCTATCCTTCAAGTACTGGAATTACAGATGTGTGCCACCACACCCACTGTCAATATTATTTTGAGCAAGTTATAATCAGTTAGCTTTTCTGAATTTCTAGGTGAAAAGATCAGAACTCTGAAGTGCCACACCGAGAAGTTAAAGAACGTGGTGTGACGTTTGTTAGGCACTTTTATTTTCCTTTGTCTTGCACCTGCTGTTCCAGAAAGATGAGATTGTAAGGTGCTTGAGAAAATAGTTTGGTCACTATAAAAAAAATGAAATTACCTAGATTAAGCTTAGACCCTTGAAACAACCTTGAAGGGTGAGTAGAGGAATCAAATAGCTGACAAAATTTCAGCAGCACATTTCAGTGATAAATCCAAAACAATGGAATATCAGTGCTAGGTTTTACTTCCAATTTTTAAAACAAGAAATTGCCATACTGATTTTATTTCATAGTTGGCTTTATTTCCAAACAAATAGCTATGGGTCCATGCTAATTGTAAGATTTTCTTTGAGATTACTCTTATGAGCCCTAGGATTATAAAGAAAAAGTGCAGCACTTTTCCTTATTTGAAGCAGACTCATATATATATATATATATATATATATATATATATATATGTGGACTTTCAAATCTCATGCAGTTATTGCTAACAAATTACAAGGAAAAATAATAGACTAATAACTGTGGGCCATGGCCTAAAAAGAATGTTGATTTTTATGCTTCCCTGTACAATCCCAGAGGTAGTTTCTTATATTTTCAGCATTTATCAGAGCAAGGTACCAGAATCAATTACCAATGTGGCCAATAATTGAGAGGTGTTGATGACAAGAATTATAGTATAGTTACAGGTCTTTTCAAATTCTGTGACATTTCTATAACCCTGAGAAATCACGTACCACTGTCAAGTTATACTTCTCTATTTCTGTGTTTTATCTCCCTGAGAGATGATTATTAGATATGCACATGAAAGCTTATTTTAGAAAAGGGTTTTTATGCACACAAAGATAAGGGAGGTAAATGCAGCCTCAAAAGAAAAGGAATGAAGCATAATCCACATCTTAACATAAATGTGGATGTAAAAATGAAATATTCACATTTCTAATGACAGATTCAACCCTTAATAGGTTGGAACAAGTATTAGCTGATCATGTAGTACTTCTCTTTGGTGTCTTGATGAAGGTTGACATTTTTGACATTAAGGGTTAATTAGTTGCCACTCAGAATGAGGTCACAAATGGCTAATTGCACCTTCAGCTCGGTAATTACTGTCATGTATCAAATTCTCATCCATGTAATTATACAGGAATCAGGTACTCTGACTGCTCACCTAGGGACACCTTTGCCTTCCAAGTCCTCTCTGTGGGAATTCCAAAGTTTTACATAAGAGGTGAATTCACTTGCAAATTTGACCTGATAACTAATCTTATATGCGGAAGATTCCGTGTCACCCTTTAAAATCATGGTCCTAAAGATGTCATCCAGTTCCACTTTAATGTTTCTGGCTTTTCTGATTCTGTAATTTTGCTGCTGTCAGCTCCTATATTCCTACCAGAAGTTTAGATATTCATTAAATTCATCTGGTCTATTCCAAACCCTCAGCTTCTTTCCCCAAAAATAACTACTGAAGCTTAGTTAATCATCAACATTTATACAAAATGTCTGGGTTCCTCTTAAATAAAGAATCGGAAGCAGGGCACAGGTGAATAAAATAAAGGTTTCTCCTGCAGTGATTCTATAAGAATTGGGACTGACCAGTGCCTTGGTCTTGCTTCATTGCTCAGATAAGAACAAAGTAGTTCTGGCATTTTATGAGAAAGAAGATGTAATACTTCTGAATTTATGCTTTTCCTCATAGCCCTAGAATACACTCCTGGGATAGACTGGAGAACATATTTCTCCTGGTTCTCAAAAGAGATGGTAGAGGTGATTAATTTAGCTGCTTTTATACTCTCTAATCTAAAGCAGCAGTCAATATTAATAGTTTAGAAACATTAGATTCTGTACTAATAGGTGTTACTCCCTCATTAATCAGGCCATTTAAATATCCCATAGGGTAACCAAAACCTGAGGTTTATAGGTAGGCCAATCAGCACCCTATATCTGACTTGAAGGGGAAAAAATGTCTAGATTCAGTTCAATTTAACTGTATACAAACTGGACAGCATATTCATATATATGTAGATACATGATATGTGTCAATGTGTCATGTAAAGGTTGTGTTTGCATTTTGTAATTAGAATCCTTAAATCTGTAATGTTGGAGGTGTATCCATTCACACTTCATACATGGAAAAGTAAAGCACATTTCTCATTGCTACATGAGTATGATTTTTAAGAATAAACTATTTCCTCTGGGTCTAATAATGCATTTCTAATTCAGTCCTTATGTTAATAGAACTCCCAGGGAAGATACTGACAGTTTCATAAATGTGTTTCAAGTCTAAGACCACTGGGGATGTAAAATAGAATTATTTCCCTGCACCCTCAACTCCCTCTCTCTCTCTTTCATAGATTCACATAGTGACTAGCATCTATATAGTATTTTACAGTTTATAAAGAAATTTTAAATATGCTATCACATTAATTCCTCAGTGTAAATCTGTGAGGAAGGTCTTTTACAGATATGCTGTATTTTACAGATGAAACATAGAAATAAGGTACCTGGTTTCCTGTTTCTAAATCTATATTTTTTGCTGTGAGAAAATAATCATTTTTATTTAAAACAAATATGGAATATATTTTATGTAATAAATGCATATGTTGTCATCTTCAAATTATGAATTTATTATATAAAAATTGGTATTCTCTTTGTTACTTTCAATTAATACTAGGCAATAAACTGTAAATACAAATAAGTTTTAGATTTTGTTCCTTTTCTGATCAAACATAAGAAACTTATGCATAGTCCTGAGGTAAGAAACCCCTGTCCTTAAACTGGAGTGTACACACAGAAAGATGCCAGTGAACTGGGGCTCTGGTACAAGCACCAAGTAACTAACATCCATCTCGAAGTGAAACCTCTTATCTTCTTGTTCCAACGCACAGCACCACTAAATTGCAAGCACGTAGGAACAGAAACTTGGAAGTTGTCTTTATGCTCCCTAAAGCTGACATTTTAGTAGTAGAAACAGGCATTAAACAATAAGTTATTCAATTAATTATTTAAGCGCACTTGCAAAAAGCACTCCAGAGGAAAGATGAGTGGTAATAAGAGATCACATAGCAGAGATGGGAGATTAGCCTGGGAAATGTCACTGAAGAAGAGAAATCACACCTCAGATCTGAAGGACAATCAGAAGAAGATGGATAGATCAGAGAGAGATGGACATCCTGCGCTAAAGAAACAGCAGATACAAAAGCCTGCAGTAGGAAGAAGCATATAGGAGTCATTAAAAAGTCTGGAAAAAAGCTGGGCACAGTGGCACATTCCTGCAATCCCAGTACTGGCATACTGAAACAGGAGGATCACAGGTTCAAGGCCAGTCTCAGCAACTTAGTAAGACCCTCATCAATTTAGCGAGACCTTGTCTCAAAATAAAAAATGAAGAGTTCAGGGTGTAGCTCACAGGTACAATGCCCCTGGGTTCAATCCCCAGTACTAAAAATTTTTTTTTAAAAAGTCAGTTAAAGAGTGGCCAGAGATGAAACAGTTCATTAGTACATTCAGATCCTTTACGCTTAAGTCATTTTAAAGATTTTGAATTTTATTGAAAATTTGGTGGAAATCATTTGATTAATTTTAAGAGAGATAATTATATCCATATTTTAAAAAGATGACTTTAGTTACCATGTAGAGAATTCATTGGGGTGAAACATCAGTCATGGGTCTACTTCTGAAATCCAGATTAGAAACGAAGTGACTTTAATAAAGAAGACAGACAGTGAAACAAAGGGACAAGAGTGTTACTCGCGATGAATTTAGTGGGTCACAGTTACCATGTGTATATGAAGGAGGGAGGGCATAAGAATATTCGGAGAAGTCTCCTAACTACTGAGCTATGGAACGGGGTAGATCATAGTGTCACTCAATGAAGCATAGAATGGCCAGCGAGCACCAGGGGTTGGGAGTGGAAAGGGGGGTACTGAGTAAAGTCCTGGTACCTTGTGTTAAAGAAGACTGCAAGACAGACAAGAAGAGACCTAGATAGAGGAATATGCAGATGTGGTGCTCAATGTACTACTGTTTTAGTATTTTTAAGCATAGTAATAATTGGTGAGCAATGTTAAATTATCTCTAAGGTAATGAAATTGTTGAGCGCCATCTGAGAACCATACTCTGAGATTAACATCTTAGACCGGCTCAAGCTGAGCACATAGTACTGGCTGGGCAGGATTTGTCCACAAGCGGACAAATTCCCAGGGACCTGATGAATCGATAGAGTGTTGTCTTTGATGTCTTCTCCATCCAGTAGTGTTTAACCCTTCCTTCCTCTAAGTTTGTCACATGACCGCTTCACTGATTTCCCTTATCTTGACCTGCAACAATTTGCTGGCTTCTATGTTTGATTAACTTTTATGATGCCTTGTTTAAAGTTTTTATGAAAGTAAAGTGCTGACTGTAGGAGGAGAATTCCTTATTCCTCTCCAACCACCCCGCATATTACTATTATTAAATATAATTTTCTCCAAATTATCATATCTGAGTCTGAGTCATTTTCGTGTGAGAGACTTCTTATCGGCAGCGGCTTAGAGTAGCAGCCTTCTGTGGCAAGACTACGAAGCAAGCAGCGTCCGCCACGCTACATGAAATCACAAAAGATTTCAAGATTTGGGAAAAATAAAATCCTAAAATCCTATATATCTATAAAAGGGTTCAGTGGATCATTGGGATAATTGCAAGAATAAATGAATTTAATTTTTAAAATTAATATTCTCTTTTTTGGAAAACATCTAAGACTGTACAGTCATATAATATCAATCCTTTCAAATACATGAAACTTCTGAAAAGAAACCAAAATCTAAAATAGTCTCCAAAGTAGATGATATACCAAATGTTGCAAGGTACTTTCAATCTTTTTAAATTTTGAGGTAAATTTTGCTACTAATAAAATTTAACTATTTTAAATATATAGTATAATGATTTTTAATAAATGCACATAATTGTGTAAACATCATTAAAATCTAGTTTTAGAGCATTTCTAAAATGTAAAAACAATTCCCTTGTGCTATTTGTAGATAATCGTGTACTTGCTACCAAGCCCAGGCAACCACTGATCTGTTTTCTGTCTCTGTATTTTTATTTGTTAGAAATTTTAATCAATCAAGAAATGGGCAACTGAATTGAATAGACACTCCACAAAAGAAGAGATACAAATGGCCAATAAATACATGAAAAAATGTTCAACATCATTAGCAATCAGGGGGATGCAAATCAAAACTACACTGAGATTCTGTCTAACCCCAATCAGAATGGCAATCATCAAGAAGTCAAATAACAATAAATGTTGGTGAGGATGTGGGGAAATAGGAACTTTTCTGCACTGTTGGTGGGAGTGCAAACTAGTTCAGCCACTATGGTGATCAGTGTGGAGATTCCTTAGAAAACTGGGAATGGATCTACCATATGATCTGGCTATACCACTCCTGGGTATCATTCCAAAGGAATTGAAACCAGAGAACCACAGCAATATATGCATACCCATGTTCATAGCAGCACAATTCACAATAGCCAAATTATGGAACCAATCTAGGTGTCCATCAACAGATGAATGGATTACAAAACTATGGGAAATACACACAATGGAATTCTACTCAGCAATAAAGAAAATCAAAATTATGTCATTTGCAAGAAAATGGAAGGATCTGGAGAACATTATGTTAAGTGAGATCAGCCAATCACAGAAAGTGAAGAGTCATATGTTTTCTCTAATAATATGCGCAAGCTAGGGAGTAATTGGGATACCAGAGGGACTCCAGACAATGGTGGAGAAGCCTCAGTGGAGCCAGGGAGGTGGTCTAAGGAAAGGGGAGGGGGAAGAGTGAGGTTCATTAATGTAATCACCACCATTGACTAAGTGTACATATGAGAATATACCAATGTCAATCTCAGTACTCTGTATTG
>PVJS01050963.1:0-14128 GCA_004027185.1 Glis glis | reverse complement strand
GGTGCACGCCTGTCATCCCAGTACTTGGGAGGCTGAGACAGGAGGATCACAGGTTCAAGACCAGCTTCAGAAATTTAGCAAGACTCTCAACCGCTTATGGAGACCTTGTTTCAATATAAAAAATAAAAAAAGGGGTTGGGGTGCAGCTCAGAGGTAGAATGCCCCTGGGTTCAATCCCCAGTACCAAAAAAAAAAAAAAAAAAAGAAAAAGGTGATTGAATTGCTTTACTGTTGTCATTCACGCATTCATTCATTTATTTGTCATTTATTTGCTGATCAACATATGGCTGTTGATCAGCTGTCTGTGCTGATCTGGGGACTCAGCAATAAACCAAACAGACAAGCATTTCTGCTTTCACGGAGTTTGCACCCTAGTGAAAGGAAACAGGTGCTAAGCAAAATAGAAAAGTGCATAAAACATTAGAAAACAAGTGCTGTAGATGGGGCAGAGCAAGGAGGATGAGGAGGGAGAGCTGCGAGAACAAGCTCTCTGCAGTACTTAGGGTCTGAGTGACCCCCTCTCCTTCGGATCATCTCATATCCTCCCTGCGAATTCTTCCTGAAGCTGGTGCTGGCCAGCCTACGGTTTCACAGGCTTTTGTAAAGCAAGCACAATAAGGAAAGAAGCCTTCATGTATTACAGTAATTAAAACAGTAATTGCACTTTCTATTAAATCCTGTGAAAGCCCTAAAGTAATTATCCAGCAAACAAACAAATGAAAGCACCCTCGGTAACAGGCACCAGACAAAGATGCTGTGATTAGGCGGCCGGCGTTCAGTCCCGGCTCTGCAGCGCCTGGCTCTCTGACCTGGACGGTTTCTGTTTGTCACAAAGCCTCCCATCCTCATCTGAGAAACAGGGGTGGCAATGACAGTCATATCTGAGAAAGAACACATACATCCAGGGGCTGGCAAGGAGAAAACAGGAAATATTTAGCGAGCCAAATATGGACTTTTGACATATCATTATGAAGATCCTTCATCAATGGCTTTGAAGAACATCATGAAGTCTTATCTTAGGTAAATTGATCCATTTTTCAGCCAAAAAAGCCAGGTGTGGTGGCACAAGCCTGTAATTCCAGTACTTGGGAGGCTGAGTCAGGATGATCACAGGTTCAAGGACAGCCTCAGCAACTTAGTGAGACTCTCAGCAACCTAGAAAGTCTTTGTTTTAAAATAAAAATAAATAAGACTGGGGGTATGGCTCTGAGGTAGAATGCCCCTGGGTTCATTCTCCAGTACCAAAAGAAAAAAGAAAAGAAGGAGGAGGAGGAAAAGGAGGAGGAAGAGGAGGAGGAGGAGGAGGAGGAGGAGGAGGAGGAGGAGAAGTTGTTGTTTGAATTAAGGGAGGGGAGAGGCACATGTGGTCGGTGGGGCTAGAGTGGTTTGGGAGCACAGTCTAGGGTAGAAGGAGACCAAAGTGGCTAAGTACAAGACTGCTGGGGCAGGTGGGAGAGGGGAAGGAGAGCTGGATGTAGTGTAAATCAGGCAGACCCACAGGATGGGAGGAGGGGACTTGCAATTACGCCAAAGAACAAATAAGCTGGAGAGGGGTCACAGGTCGTCTATACACCAAGATGGGAGTACGGTGAGGAAAATGTGTTTTTCTGGCCAAGAAAATACAGATGTGCTCTGTCTTCTTACAGAGTGCAGTACTACTAGCATTAGTGGATTGAAGTTATAGGGTTTCAAAAACAAACAAACAAATAACAACAGCATAATCATGAATTGCTCTTCATAGGAGCGAGGGTCCCATCACTGGAAGAATCCCAGCGGAGGCTCGAATGCTAGAGGGGAAATGGTAGCTACCCCAAGTAGGAGGATCTTAGTTTTCTCTGACATCCTTTCCAGCTGTGGAAGCCTGACTTAAAACTTGAGCTGAGGCTGCTCAATATGGCAGGAAAACCTGGAATCATTTGGGAATTACTCAGGAATAATTTGAGGAAAGTCAAAACTGATCAATAGGAAAGAGATGGGGTGTGCCTTCTGTGGAGGAGAAGTTTTTAGAAATGATGTCAGGAGATGATAATACAGTCACAAAGACTGCCTGGAAATGTTTCACACAATCCTCATGTAATCTGGGAAGTCCAATATTACCCTCAATGCCATTTCACAGATGAGCAGAGGGGGCCCAGAAATCTCAGGTCTTGCCCATCCATTTTGCTAACAAGGGTGAGACCTGTAACTTCAGCCTAGTTTTCTGAGTTTTAGTCCAGCATTCCTACCAGTTCACCCTACAGAATTTCTATGTAGGAATAAGAGAGAGGGATTAAAAATGATGGAAATATCATTATTTAATTATAACAACCTCCTTACTAATTTTCCTGCCCTGTCCCTATTTTCTTCTTTCTCCTATGTACGCTAGACTCTTGGGGGCACCACAATCTTCCTAAATTATGGCTGGTAGCGCTCTAGTGACCTCTCCAGTTCACAGAATCACAAACGCCTGGGTTGGTGCGTGAGGTCATTTCTAGCACGACCTGTCCTCACTCTACGCAGTTAACTTCCACTTCTCCGTGCACAGGGTAGAACAAGTGTGGGACAGTAGGGAGTGGTGGGGACTGGAGAACACTTGCTCTGTTGAAAAGGGCAGACCTAGCCCATGCTGAGACATTTATATCCCGAGGGATGGGAGACCCCCGATGCCAGCACTTCCAGAAGAGAAGCTGGGGTATAGATGTTCATGTAAAGTCTCCCTAATTTCTTTCCTTGATACTGGGGATTAAACCCAGGGGCATTTTATCTCTGAGCTACCACCCCCACCCCTTTTATTTTTTTTACTTTGAAACAGTGTCTCGCTAAGTGGCTGAGGGTCAATCTCCCTAATTTTTAAAAACTAACAAGGAATTCAATTTAACAAGATAACACTGTACAGCCCAAGTAAGAGCCACCTACGGATTGGGCTTGCAGGTGGCTATTTTACAACTTCCAATCTAAAAATGTCACCTGTTGGGTGAAACTGGTCTTCCTTTGCCCAACTCAAAGGGAGATGCGCAAGTCCCAGGGCACTGACTCTGCGCCTTTGTTACGGTGCGTCTACTAGTCTGCCCTGCTAGGCTGTAAGTTATTGAGGGAAGGAGTTCCCTACCCTTGGGGGTTATACAGTGTGTCACTTGCATTATGCCATTAGAAACAGTTTTTTAAATTTTGACTTAGTAGAAAAAGACCTGAACAGATTTGGTTCTGCTTACATATGAAGTCAGGAAAAGGGGTTGATATGTAAAGATGTTTCCAGATTCCAAGCCTATGATGATCATAATTACCGAGAATAATCGTGTTAGAAGATCAAGCAAAAGGTTCAGAGAACATTGAGGCATCCAGGGGGCATCATATTGTGCTCATTTGAATTCAAGAGCTTAAAGTCCTCTGGAGTTGATCTTACTTCCACACACAAGAAAGAACATGGAGCCGGGTGTGGTGGTGTACTTGGGCGGCTGAGGTTCAAAGCCAGCCTCAGCAGCTTAGTGAGTCTCTCGGCAACTTAGCGAGACCCTGTTTTCAAATAAAAATAAAAAATAAAATAGATCTGGGATGTAGCCTGGAGGTAGAAGGCCCCTGGGTTCCATCCCCAGTACAAGAAGAAGAAGGAGGAGGAGGAGGAGGAGGAGAAGGAGAGCTGGAACACTGTCAGAAAGTCATATATTATAAAATGTGTGTGCTCAAATCTCCTCTAACAGAAATTAGAAGGAGGATTGAGTGAGAAGCATGTATTCACCCAACACACTGTGTCCAAACCTGTTTTTTCAATATTCGTAAAAAAGAATAAAGATTGACTTATATTTTCTCCAAAGAAATCTCTCAGTTGGCCTAACACAAGACCACGGCTGACTTAGCTCTCCTTAGCACTGGCAAATACATAGCCGCTCTGAACAAATTTTAGTTTTGGCCACAGTGCTGACCCCAAGGCAGCGACTGATACCATCCGGGTTAGTGACCTCAGGAGAGAACTTGTCTAAGAATGATCACTTTTTGAAGCCTGGAAAGACTTAATGAGTTTTTATTTCATTTCCTCATAAAATGATTGATACTCTATGCAGGAATGTTGCTCAGAAATTGCATGAATTTCAGAAAAATGACATATGACTTTGTGGATGGAGCAAACATGTCTTCCTCGATATAGCAGAACTGCGGTGTCTTTAACAGAGCATAATATTAATAGACTCCATAATATTTGAGATGTTTTCATCAACAAAGTTTAAAGATGAAAAAGGCGAGAAAAATAGTAGCCGTTTATTGAGTGCCTGCATACTTTAAGTACATTTTTATTACAGTTACAACACCCGGAAGAATAGCATTCTTACATTCTCTTTGCAGAGGAGAAAACTGTGGATCGGGGATAAAGAAAACTTCCCAAGATGGCAAAACTAGTAAATTAGGGTCAGGGTTCCACTCAAGCTGGTCTGGCTCTAAACCCAGTCCTTTGCCACGCTGCCCACTGACCATCTAGAGATCTCTCGCTCTGGTGGGCTGCCAGAGACTAAATCGCTTGCCCAAGTGACATTCTGAAGACATCTCGAGCTCCACCTCCTGGGTCATGGTCCTCCTGTCTCCCCACAGCCTGTCACAGGGCTCTCCTGCAGCCTTGAAGGGTGGAGGAAGGCTAAAGATGTGTCAAGACCCACAGGGCAGCAGCTTGCTCTGTCTACATAATGCACACTCGATGCGAAGGCAGCAAAGGGTCTGAATGATAGGATCTAGTTAGAAATGGCTGTTAATAACCATCTATCTGCAAACAGGCAGAAGTACCCAAGTGGGTGGCGGGTACCTACACCAGGTAAGTATATGGCGTGCCCAGTCAGTACAGGACGGCAAGCACCAGGGCATGGAAGCAGGCAAAGGAAGGCAGCCTGCTGGGCTCTACTCTCACCAGCTGACCCAGAAAGAAGCAGCCAGACCGGAAGCGCCTTGTTCTTGCCATGAACTTGCCCTTTAACCTCCAGACCAAAGCTCATCCATTTCATGAAGTCTTGGCAAATTTCTCCTAAGACTGTGTTTCGAGGACTCCGTCAGGACTGCTATTGAGCATGTGCGAATCCTGGGACTGGACTTGTCAAAGCATTTATTTGAAGGGTGCTTTTGTTACCTGCCCTAGAAACTGCGACTTGTCTCTGATCGCCCACTTTTCCCTCCTGTTTATAAGTGAATCCTGACTTAGCTGGACATGGGGCCACCCAGGAACAATGTGATATTCTTAGCTCACTTGCATCCAGATGGGTTCAGATGCCCATATTCTGCCCAGTTGCGTGATACAAGCAACGTCCAGAGCCTGCCCTTCCAGGCAGAGGGACTCATCTCTCCTCACCTGTCTCTTCCTCCATCTTGCTGCCTTCATCCTTCTTGTATTCAGCATCTACTCAACGCAGACCACAGTGCTGTGGCAAGCCCGTGGCATCATGTAACAGGAAGTGCAAGGGCATGGCATCAGGCTCTTCTTTCTCCTTGCTTTAAGTATGGTCAACTGTAGGGATTTTACCCCCACAAAAACATTTTAGCAATAATACTGAGATTTTCTTGTGTGTGCATATTTGCTCTCAGGAATGGCCCAGAATATTCTAGGTGTAGCATTTAACATCTCTGAATTTCTAAGTCAAACTTGTTAGAAATCTGAGGAGGCATCAAGGCAGAAGAGTTGAATACAGCATACCTGTCAGAGAGTCTGTCTGTCTCCCAAACCAGGGTTTGGATTCCTCATTTTAGACTCCTGGCTCTAGAAGGCAGTCAGTAAATGCCTGTTGGTTGGAATATGCTTGCTGAATATCGTAGGTGTAGTATTAAAGCATATGCCCCCTCCCCCAAAACTCTTTGTTAAATGGAAATATAATCACATCCTAAACATGCTTGCTTTTCTATTTTGACTTCTTTTTATTTTGAATTTTTTTTTATTAGTAGCCACTCTAACTTGGATGAGGCAATATCTTCTTGTGGTTTTAATTTGTATTTACCTGATGGTTAGTAATGAATTTGTTTCATATGCCTGCAGATATTTATATATTTGTAGGTATAGATATTTCTTTTGAGAAATGTCTACTAGGTTTTTGCCAGTCTTTTTTTTTTTTTTTTGCGGTACCGGGGATTGAACGCAGGGGTGTTCTACCTCCGCGCTACGCCCCCGGCCCTATTTTTTTATACTTTATTTTGAAACCGGGTCTCACGAAGTTGCAGAGGGCCTCACTAAGTAGAGAGAGAGAGAGAGAGAGAGAGAGAGAGAGAGAGCGCGTGCGCGAGCTGAGGCTGGCCGCAAACCCGGATCCTCCGGTCTCTGCCTCCCAAAGTACTGGGATTACAAGTGTGCACCACCACGCCCGGCTTGACTTCTTTTTAAATTTATACTTTTGTTAGTGCATTACAATTATGCATCAGAGTGAGGTTCAGTGTAAAACAAACACACACACACACAGCTCTTGGTGTGTTTTCTTCTGCATCTCAACCTGCTCCCCTCCTCCCTCCCTGCACATGTTAGTGAAATTGGTAGTAATACCTTCATTCTGCCATAGTATTATTTGAACTGTTTCCTTCCTCAATCCTCCTCTTTCCCCTCCACAATCCTCCTCCAATCCCCTTCTACTATTCTACTGGTTTAAAGTCTCTTATGTTTCCTAACTTGATTTCTTTCCTCTTTAAAAAGACAGATGAATAACTAGCTGGCAATCAACATAATTCAGATACTGGGACGCCATAGCTGGGTGTCCCAGGCCCCTGCCCTGTCTGGCTGCCATGCTGCAGCCACCTCCTTTCTGTTCCTTTCCTGACAGCATTGGCCACAGGTCACAATACAACCAGAGAGGCTGTGCAGTCAGGCCAAGGGGATGGACCACTCCCTGAAAATGCTCCCCACGCCCTAGTCCTATCGGACTGATCATAAGGTCCAAACCCCTCCCCAGTGTGACCTCAGCCTCTGTCGAATCTCACATCCACCAGGGCTCTGCTTCCTACAGCCACTCTCTGTGGCGCATCTGATGGTGCAGGCTGCTCCCTCTCCAGGGATGATGCCCCTCGCTCCGACCTAGACTTCACCCAGCGAATACCTGTTCACCCTACAAAGCTGTAACTCGGGAATCTCTTCCTTGGGGAGCCTTTCTTCATTATACCAGGCCCTCCGCTTAGACTTCTACAGCTCAGTGGGCTTCCTAGAACCATTGGCATTTTCTAATTGCCGGGCATCTATTTGTTGCCGTCCCTGCTCCAGCAGCCTCGGAATGCCCTGGAGGTGGAAGCGCTGCCTCTCATTCCAGTGTTCCCATGTATGAAGCAGGGTACTACACACCACACGCTCCATCTTGTTTCTTTTTTTTTTTTTTTGTGGTACCGGGGATTGAACCCAGGGGCATTCTACCTCCGAGCTCCACCCCCAGCCCTATTTTTTATTCTTTATTTTGAAACAGGGTCTCACTAAGTTGCAGAGGGCCTCACTAAGTAGCTGAGGCTGGCCACGAACCCGGATCCTCTGTACTCAGCCTCCCAAGTACTGGGATTACAAGCATGCGCTGCCACGCCCGGCTTCCATCTTGTTTCTAAGAGCAGATGCCTCCCTAGTGCTATGCAAAGGTAGCGGTAACAATAGCTCCCATTCCTTGACCACCTACATCTCAAGAACCCTTCATCTAAATTTATATCCTCTTTTAACATGTGAGGAAACCCATAAATAAGAGGAATTATACTTTTCTGTTTCCAAAGAACAATCTGCTTTCCACCATACCATGAGCACACATTGCAATAGAATATGAAGTTAAAATGAACAAGTTTGAATCTCTCCTCTATCGATCTGTTACATCATTTGGGGCCTCTTCTCACCAGAATTCCTCATTGAGAGAGTACTCCTCCTTAGCTACATTGAAGAGAGGCCACGAGGAAGCATTTGTTTCCAGAGAGTTCAAGTCCTTCGAGGCTATATACATGCTAATCGTTGTTAATAATATGCCAAGTTATTTAAATACAGAGTATTATTTTCTTGAGCACAACAAATGAAACACGTCCTTACAAAGCAAGAATATACAGTAGACCATCCACTGTCCCTCCCATTAATAATTTAGATGCAGATGATGAATAGTAGGGCTATTAGTTTAATTTTCATTTTAAACACCACAGAAGTGTTTACTAGTTTTATGGTACAAGTTAATAAGCATTCAAAGAGAGATGCACATGGCAGAATACAGAATCTTTGGGCAAGATGCTTATTAAGCCAAAAAGAAATTGAACTCAGCTTGGGTAATTAGTCTCATTTCCACTATCTCCACAGTTTTAATGTGGAAATGGGAATTAAAGGTCAATATTGAAAGTATTGTAATTATAGTTTAGCATTGCTGTAATGAAATCAGGCTATAATTCCATTAAAAAATTCCTGCTCAACCAAGTGTTTAAAATTTTGAAGGGCTGGGCATGGTGGCACACACCTGTGATCCCAGTACTTGGGAAGCTAAGACAGGAGGATCACAGGTTCAAAGCCAGTCTCAGCAACTTAGAAAACCCTGTTTCAAAATAAATAAAATAAAATATAATAAAATAGAACTGGGGGTGTGGCTTGGCAGTAGACTGCCCCAGGGTTCAACCCCCAGTTATATATAGTTGGGCATGGTGGCATATTCTTGCAATCTCAGTACTTGGGAGGCTGAGACAGGAGTATCACAGGTTTGAGGACAGCCTCAGTGAGTAGTGAGACTCTCATCAACCTAGGGAGACCCTGTTTCAAAATTTAAAATGGGACTGGGGGTGCAGCTCAGAGGTAGAATACCCCTGGGTTCAAACCCCAGTACCACACACACACACACACACACACACACACACACACACACACTATATATATGTATATGTATGTATATGTATTTTAATACATATATTACGTATATGTATTTAAATAAAGAAATGGATTCTGAGCTCCACCTCTCCTTCCCTTAGTGGGCATCTTGCCTTAAAACCCTATATGCTGCCATATATTCCTCTCTCCGATGCTTATTAAAACTGGCCTTGCCGCTGGAAGTTCTGGCCGTCCCTTTCAAGAGAGCGGGGTAACAGCACATTCTGGGGTATGGGGAAGGGGAACCTATCGTTTGTTTGGTAACACCATTTTCTCCATGTCACTAACAGGACACAGCAGAGGACAAGGCGAAATGTCCCTGTCCTCATGAAGCTTGCCTTGGGTGGGAGGACGGACAATGAACAATCCTTGGACATACAAGATGTACGTTGTGCTTGTGCTGTAGACAAGCAGGGGGCGGGTGGAGAGCGACTGGCGGGCTCTGCTTTTTTGATTTGGCAGTCGAGGAACGGTGGCTCTGTGATAAGTGAGGTGCCAGCCCCCTGAACCCCAGGAGGTAGGGTAAGCTCAGAGGGGTGCTTGGCATAGGCAAGGGGAGAGTATCTGAACCCAGAGATAGGAAGAGAGATGGGGAGGAGATGAGATCAGCAAGGCAGCGTGGGACAAGGTCTGACGGGCTTTGAGGACCACAGCCAGGCTAAGGGCTCATCTGGATTTCAGCAGGGCGGGGGAGGGGCTGGACAGCTGCTTTCTGTCCAGGCTGCTTCCCCTTCCATGAACTCGGGCAACTTCCCTGAGGCTCTGTTCTGCCACCACCCCCAGTGGTACAAATGGGGACCCTTCCGCTTATCCAGACCCCTAGATTCCAGCTCCCTCCGGTTCTAAACAGTGCTCCCCAGGGAGGCTTGGAGCAGAAGCAGCCCCCTGCCCTGGCTTGGGGCTGTAATTCCTCTCTGGTGCTAAGCCCCTGGCTTCCCTCTCCATGGTTCTGTGACCTCAGTATGTCTCGGTTGACAATAACAGCAGAAAACTCTGGTACAATGTGGGGAAGTGAGGTAAAAAAAAAAAAAACTCAGAGCCCCATGTAAGCAGTCTACTCCTACTAACAATGACCAGAGTGAATGATGTTACTTGTACTCTGTCTGCCAGCCTGCCAGTCACTATGTTGTTTTTTTAGGTTTTTGTTTTTTGGGGTTTTTTGGTACTAGAGATAGAACCTAGGGGTATTCTACCACTGAGCTACACTCCCAACCCTTTTTACTCTTTTATTTTGAAACAGGGTCTTACTCAGTTACTGCATGATGGCCTCGAACCGACAATCCTCCTGTCTCAGCCTCCCAAGTACTGGGATTACAGGTATGCGCCACCACATCCAGCTGGTTTTGTACATATTCAAATGCATTTAATCCTTTCCATGAACGTCGGAGGTGGGCACTAGAATCTTCATCATTTTCCAGTTGGGGACACTGAGGAATGGAGCAGCGAAGTCTGTGCTCAAGATCACACTATCCAATAAGTGGCAGAGTAGAGAATCCTCACCAGGACATCGGATTCTGGAGAAAGGCCAGCTTCCTTCCTACATAGCCCCTTGTCAGCAAAAGAGGCCTCTTCAGAGGTCAAAACAGCACTGTCCTTTTGGGAAAAATGGAACTGAGTGGGATAAAAGCCAGCACCGCATGGGCTTTCGTACCCAACAAGACCGTTCATCTTCGTCTCTCCAGAGCTCACTCTGAGCCTTGACCATGGAAGGCACTCAATACATAATTGATGAATGAATGAATGAATCAAAGTGCTTTGGGTAGTGCCTGACAGGTAGAAAGTGTTCGATACATCGTTGCTATTATTAAGTTTACTCATGGCTTATGCATCCTGTTCCAGTCTGAGATGCTTTTCTTAGTCAATTCCGAAAGGCACACTGAAGTCACAGAGGACAAAATCAATTCTATTAGAAACCTGGGGATGCGGGCTGTCATGTACCAAGAGATCCTGTTTTGTGTCCTGAACAAAATCTCAGTCCCAGTGTCCTCCTTCTGAGTGTTGCCATCTTGTTTCCCTTGCAGATTTCATTGAGAGAAAGCTGAGTTTTGTATAATTTGGAAAGCATTGTCTGAAAGCAAAATATCATTATTGTTGCTTTCAATACCTTAACTCAACCAAAAGCTTTCTGGAGCTAATAAACAAATTTGGCAAAGTAGCAGGATACAAAAATCAACTTATAAAATCACTAGCTTTTCTTTTTTTTTTTTTTTTGCGGTACTGGGGATTGAACGCAGGGGCATTCTACCTCCGCGCTACGCCCCCGGCCCTATTTTTTATACTTTATTTTGAAACTGGGTCTCACGAAGTTGCGGAGGGCCTCACTAAGGAGAGAGAGAGAGAGAGAGAGAGAGAGAGAGAGAGAGACAGGGAGAGAGAGAGCGAGAAAGCTGAGGCTTGCCGCGAACCTGGATCTTCCGGTCTCCGCCTCCCAAAGTACTGGGATTACAAGCGTGCGCCACCACGCCCGGCCTAAATCACTAGCTTTTCTATACAGCAATCATGAATCCACTGAAAGAGAAATCAAGAAATTAATTCCATTCACAATAGCCTTAAAAATACGTAGGAATGAATCTAACCAAGGAGTTTACGGTAAAAGACCTCCAATATGAAAATTATAGAACACTAAAGAAAGTGATTGAAGAAGACTTTGGAAGATGGAAAGACCTCCCAAGTTCTTGGATAGGCAGAGTAAATATTATCAAAATGGCCATTCGACCAAAAGGGATCTACAGATTCAATGCAATCTCTATTAAAATACCAGTATCAGTCTTCACAGAGCTAGAAAAACACTCCTAAAATTCATGTGGAAGAACAAAAGATCCAGAATAGCCAAAACAATTCAGAGCAATAAGGACCACGCTGGAGCATCACAATACCTGATTTCAAATGATACTGCAGAGCTATAGTCACAAAAACAGCATGGTATTGGCACAAAAACAGAGCTACAGACTAGAATAGAATAGAATAGGCAGAGACAAATCCTCACACTTAGAGTAGAGTCAGTTGATTTTGTGCGTGGGGGGCTGGTGATTAAACACAGGGGCATTCTACCTCCAAGCTATACCCCCAGCTCTATTTTATTTTTTATTTGGAAACAGGTCTCTCTAAGTTGCTGAGAGCCTCACTAAGTTGCTGAGGCTGGTTTCAAACCTGAAATCCTCCTGCTTCAGCCTCCCAAGTACTGGGATTACAGGCGTGTGCTACCACACCTCTAAAATTTTAACCCCACAACAATTAATGGCATATTAATTCTTAAGGATAGTTCAGGAGTGAGAAAAACAATCTGGGTTCCATTTTTGCCAATGAATAGCTGTGTGCTGCTGTGTAAAAATTAAACTTCCCTGAATATCAAGAACCTGTGTTTAGTGGACAGATAAGTGCATGACTCGGGCTATTATAGGCAGTTTGTGGTGTGCCAGGTGTGAGCCATAAGCCTGGTATTTAAAGTATTCAGTGAATGGGAAGAGTCGATAGAGTTTTTAAATTTCCTGTCTTGATAATATATCACATTAATCCATGGAGAGGACAGTCTCTAGGGCTTACGTTGGCCATCATTTGGGACGGTTTCATGCTCAGCTCAGTAAATGGTCCCCAAAGTCAAATGTTTGGGGGACAACACAAACACTCCTGGCATATTCCTATAGAATCACCAGAGATAGGGGGATCTCACAACGAAACAGCAAACTTCCCCACCGATGGGCAAATGGAATATTGAAGAAGACACTCTTTAGTCCAATGTAATGGAAGGGTAGATTTGTTAAAGTCATTTTTCTGAAAGCAGAAGGGTCAAGACCTTTATGAAAATCTTTTTTAAAAATTTTTGTGTGGTATTAGGAAGTGAACCCAGAGGCATTCTACCATTTAGCTACATCCCAACCCCCCGTTTTTAGAAGGTGACCTAACTGAGGGAGTTGGGAAGGGGGTGGAGGGAAACACTATAGCACATGATGTACATACACAAACCTATAAGACTCAATCACTATCCGGAGCATGAAGGGGGAGGGAATGGGGTGGGATTGGAGGGAGGGCTGAATGTTCAATGTGTGCATGTATGATGTTCATACCCTGACATATATCAAAATGTATAATTACAATGCACCAATAAATGAACATTAAAAAAAAAGATCAAGGAAAGAAAAATTTTTGTGTGGTACTAGGAAGTGAACCCAGAGGCATTCTACCATTTAGCTACATCCCAACCCCCCATTTTTAAAGTACTAGGGATTGGCCGGGCGTGGTGGCGCACGCTTGTAATCCCAGTATTTTGGGAGGCAAAGACCGGAGGATCCGGGTTCACGGCCAGCCTCAGTTCTCTCTCTCTCTCTCTCTCTCTCTACCTAGTGAGGCCCTCCGCAACTTTGTGAGACCCGGTTTCAAAATAAAGTATAAAAAAATAGGGCCGGGGGTGTAGTGCGGAGGTAGAACGCTCCTGGGTTCAATCCCCAGTACCAAAAATAAATAAATAAATAAATAAATAAATAAATAAATAAAGTACTAGGGATTGAACCCAGGGACATTTTACCTCTAAGCGATGCCACCAGCTTTTCTTTTTTTATTTTTAAACAGGATCTTGCTACTTTGCTAAGAGTCCCACTAAGTTTCTGAGGCTGGCCTCGAACCTGTGATCCTTCTGTGTCAGCCTCCCAAGTACTGGAATTACAGGCATGTATTACTGCACCTGGCTATGAAAACCTTTTTAAAATGGTTGTGTGTTCAGGCTGGCATATTGTATTCTGGGAGAGGATACTTGTTGTATTACTAGACTGTAAAGATATAAACATCCCTTTGGTATATAATGATATAGAGAAAAGGCAATGAATTTATTAGTTCACTCACCCCAAAGAATTGCTTAACAGTTGTGTAGGCATCTGTTTAACCTTTTGGCTAGGAACCTTCTTCAATCTCCTAATCCTTTGGCCTGGCTAAGAACATGCAGTTTCTAATAGTTAGACAGGTCAATGCATAACAGAATATCTAGAAAAAAACTTTCTATGGTAATGGAAGGTTAAAAATGCATTTACTTATATATATAGCATATACACACACACATAAGTATACATTTGCATATGTGTACAAGAGATAACTCTGTGTATACATGCACACCGCTATGAACATACATTTTCTAGGGAAGATGTAACCTGGTAGATATTTTATTCTCTAATATTTTTAAGGTAAACTCTCCATTCTAGATACAGTGGATAGGATATAACTTTGTATCTGCTTGAAATCCCCATTTGAAATGATCTCTCAATTTTTTTTTTTTTTTTTGCGGTACCGGGGATTGAACCCAGGGGCGTTCTACCTCCGCGTTACACCCCCGGCCCTATTTTTTATACT
>PVJS01050962.1:0-14133 GCA_004027185.1 Glis glis | reverse complement strand
AAAAAAAAAAAAAAAAAAAAAAATTAAAAGTTGAAAACCACAAAGCAGACAGAGCCCAGGTGGTAAAATCTTTCACTAACCACTCAGTTTTCTGGGGAAGGCCTTTTAAAACCCAGTTTCTTTCCAATAGAAGCCAACTAATAAATGGCCATTAAATTAATGCATGAATATATATTATTTCTTCTTAAATAGGATAATTGGTCTTAATGATGTTTAATAGACCGGGGGGGGGGGAGCCCACCAAGTGCTGTGTGCATGCATGTCACTATCACTCTGAACTACATTATGATGTGAGACTATAATGTACCAATAAAATATAAAAAAGGGAAAAGCATATTCACAGAAGAAATAATATAATTTTCTGTTCTCACATTCTATGTACAAATGCTCAAAAGGAAGAAGACTCCTATAGGTAAAACTAAGGTAATGTACAATGATTTGTGATGATTACAAAAATATTCTCCTGAAGAAGTAAAATGATAATGAATATTGTAATCTGCCCTCAGAAGTCTTTTCTGTCACTGTCTTATTTATAGTCCTCTGTATTCCAAATGGCTCAACCTAAGGCTCGCAAGTATGGCTCCTTCCATTGTAAATCTCTGCTAGACAGGTGTGGTGGTATGCACCTGTAATCCCAGTACTTGGGAGGCAGACACAGGGGGAATCACAGGTTTTAGGTCATCAGACAGTAATTTAGCAAGACCCTGTTTCAAAATAAAAAGTAAAAAGAACTGAGTAAAAAGGGCCCAGAGTAGAATGCCCCTGAATTCAATCTGAATAAATAGATGATTAGATAGATAGATGATAGATAGATAGATAGATAGATACATACATAGATACATAGATAGATACATAGATAGATACTAAAATGCAATAGGTAGTATAGCTCAGAGGTAGAGTGCCCCTGGGTTTAATCTCCAGTACTTCCCTACAAAAACTCTTTATACTTAACTAATAAATTTTAAATGAAGGAAGGTACTCCCATGAGAAAGTGATGGGCTAAATTGATAGTAGATAAGGAAAACAGACAAAACGTATATAATACTTCAAGTTTTCTGACAATGAGCATCTATTTATAAATATAAGGTAAAGATTCACTAAATAATATAAGAAGTTGTTGATAATTCCCTTGATGCTTGCTAAGAATCTGTCTAATGAGTTTTATTTTTCTCAACCCTCACTCCATCCTCCTGGTCCTAAACCATCATAAGCAATCTATATAGTGGTGGATAAGGTGGTGATTCAAGAAGAAAATGTTGACTTTAAACCACCTCAGCCTCAGAAGGAGTCATCAGATAATCAGTAAGAGTTGGTGGAGACCAGGCATCTCATCTAGTGCCTGTGGCTGGATTTTGACTCAGCTGCAGAAAGCTCCTGATTCAACAAGATTCTAATGTCTAAAAAGTGCATAGAGAAAGAAGCATTGTGTTAACCTGAAATGTGTCTCTTGGTATTTGGGTCATTTACACATAGACTCTTACATCTACTTCCTTTCTGGAGGGTACTAAGGAAGCCTAATGGAAGGAGCAATAAGGGACCAAGATGGCAGGGTCCAGGAAGAAATCAGCAATTCTGCATAGCACCCAAGACCTCTGGTGCCCTTGAAGAGCATAGAGGAGAACCTCAGCAGGTTAATGACTCCACCACCAGGAAATGTACCCATCAGAGTTACATGAGACCAAGGATTCCTCCACATCATCAAAATGTGGCCCGGCCTAGGAGGCTATTTTCTCATCCTTCTCTCCAGTCACAAGAGGAGAACTAGAAGATGGGAAACACCATGAAATTACTTCTCCTACCAATTGGACTTAGGCTACAGTTTACATATGAGCTGAGAAGATAAGAGATGACAATGAGATTTCAAGTAACTAAGTAGGTGACCAGAAAGCTATCTAATATATCCTGAATGTTAGCATGGATCCAGGAAAGAGAGATTTAGAAGAGCTTGTTTGAAGGCAGCATTTATTGGGAAAAAAAATTGCAGGATTCTAATCATTCATAAGCCCAGTGCACACATATGGAGTAAGAGGACAGTGGTGTGGGGTAGAAAACTAATAATGAATACAGGAAAAAGGAAAGAAATAAACAAAAACAATCTTAGAATTATGTATACAGCCTTTAGAACCTCACAACTCAAAGTATTGCATAAAGACTGGCAGTATCTGTATCACCTGGGAACTCAGTAAAACAGAATCCTGTGATGTTCCACACAACTACAACAGAGCTTCTCAACATGTAGGATGTATAAAATCATGTGGAATGCTTGAAGAAAACGGATTCCTGGGCCAACCTAGAACTTCGGAATCAACAGATCTGAAGTGCAGCCAGAGCTCTGAATTTCTAATAAGTTCCTGATATGAGAATATAATTTAGTCTTTTCTATCAAAGGATTAGCTTAATTTAAGTAACTACCATTTTGTAACCTTGTGTAAGGTCCTGTTTCTGAGTTCTGATTCCTGAGAATTGCAAATGCCAACCCCTCCCCGAGCATTACATTCTAGATGAATTAGCCAACCCCATTAAGACTGTGAAACCAGGCTCCCACCAATAGGAGTACAGTGCAGAAATTCACGTTAGGAATATAAAAACTGGGCAGACTTCTGGTTCAATGTGCTTGCCTACCTGGCTTCCCTGGTGGTAAGATCCTTTTTGCAAAAAGTAAAATCGCCTTGCTGAGCCATTTTCAAACATGTGTCTTTTCTTATGACACGATGGAAGTTTACTTCTAACACCGAGTACTGATGCTGCTACTCATGTAGAGACCACATTTTAAGTTAGTAAGGCAGGAAGAATCTAAAAACTGGTAAATACCTATACACTTGATATTCTCAATAAACTAAAATGATCTAAATAAGAAGAAAGTAGGTAGGTATTTCTCTCTATCTACTTCCAAACACGATAGATATCCACTTTACCATTCAGGAAAAGGCTTATTTCCTTCCTTATAAAAATGTAATGAAGCTGGGGTAAGGATATATAAACAAATGTGAAAAGATACACAATACAAACAAACCCAAGTAGACAACCAAAGGCATATACACTCTTAATTTTTCTTCTTCTCTTCTCTTATCAGTGTTTTTGTGTGTGTTATGCATTTTTCCCACTGTTTCTTGTCACAAGGTCCCATTATTATACTGCTATAGTAAGGCATTGTGTGTATTCTCTTAACACCTCTCTTTTTTTCATGAGATCTAAAGAAAAAATGTAACTGAGAAATATCTAATACAACTAAAAAAGAAATCCTACATAAAGTCAGCTGCATAATTTGCAAAAGTCCCAGTTCTATTTATTTTATGGAAATGTAAAACTTGCAAACTTTTGTCATAGTGCTACAAGAGTAAAAACACATGACAAGTAATTAGACCAGGCCTATGTTATGAAATTCCAGCACCCACAAAGAAAGGAACTGCCATTTTCTTTTTGTGTGAGGAAAATGTTCAAAGAGACCCTTTGATCAGAAGTTGGGTGAGGTACCTGAGATAAAAGACAAAATAGAAAATTGTGATCAGCCTACCTTCAACATAACAGTCTTATCTGAGATTCCCCTTGGGGATAGCTAATGCTTTCTCTCTTCTCAGCATGGAAGTGACAGGAGGAGCGGAGGGCTGGGGAGGCATCATAAAAGTGCATTTTAGCATCTTCATTTCTCCACAGCAATGTTCATAATTCTGCCGGTTGTAACTCTCCCAAATAGATTTCATAGATAAACATCCTAATCAACGACTCAAACTAATGATTGTATTAGATTCAAAATAGCACACGTGATTTCTGCATGTTGAATGGAAATCAGAAGAACAAAATAAACGGCGAAAATATTAGTCCCTAACATTTATTTTCTCTATGGGGCTAAATGCCCACCTGGAGTTTTTACATGGGGACATCCCTGCTTTTCTTTTAAGATTAAAAAATTAAGTCCTATTTATCTTAGAGTGAATCTTTCTATTGCCCTATGACCTGTTCTTGTACTTAGACAACTGAATATTTGATAAATGGCTGCTGATTCTACTTATATTTTTCCTCCTTTGTCTCCTTCAGTTACAAAATTCATTTATCCCCAAATTAGAAGATGTCAAGAGGTCCCAATTATAGCAGTTTTTACCTATTTGGGTAGAAAAGTAATAGTAAGCTAAAACCCAAGGTTCAAGTCTCTCAAGGTAATGGTTCAACAGGATGTTCAATAAAGTGGTTGAAAAAGTGAGGTATGCATATGGAAATTTTATAGCTACTTTTACAGCACAAAGAACTTTTTTCTCAGTAAAACAAAGCTGCTCTGCTAGAACAACCTCCATACATGCTTCCTCACATGTGATCAGCTTGTATGTGAATGCTACATCTTTAATATTAGATTTGCATTTCCATCTTCACTTTATTTTAACTCGAGTCTTACACAAAAGTTCTATGAATGGTGAAGCAATTTTATTTTCTATGAGATGTTTATTGCTATTGAGAACCCAGAGTCCTGATACTTTTAAGAGAAGGCATATATTGACTTGACTCTTCTTTGATGCCATAAAGAAATAAAAGCATCCCTTTGAAGCATGCTAAATTTGTTTTTGAGGAAAAAAAATACTACTTCTTCCTATACTTTCATTTTGGTTAAAGCCACTATCATCTTTTGTATCGTCTCCTGTAATAGCTTCCTATGGAAAATAATCTTATTCCATGCTGCTCATATAATACTCTATTCTTCATACAACAGCTTAAAAAATCTACTAAAAATGTAAATCAGATCATATCCCTCTCGTGTTTTCAGCGCTCCATGACTTCATATTACACTTATCAGAATCTAAATTTTGCATCATTGCCTCATCTTCTTCTATGTTCTCCACTCTTATCCTCTTAATTTACTCTGCCTTAATCCCATTGGCATCTATGTTATCTTTTGAATGTGCTAATAAGTTCATCCTCAAGGCCTTTGTCCTTATTGTTTCTTGTGCCTGCAATGCCCTTCCCTAATTATTTACATGGCTCTTTTTTCTCCCTCCAGCCCGACCTCTGTTTAAATATCAGCTCCTCAGAGAGGCCTTCTTTGACTTCTCTAGTTAAAATGGCACCTGTCACACTCTCGTCTCTTGTTCTGTTTACTCTTCTTTATAGTCCATATCTGATATAATGTAGATTTATTGCCCTCTTTTTTGCCTGCCTCTCCTGCTGTAGTATATGTACTAGTGTATACGCTGGATTTGCTCAGTTAATCTGCACTGTGAAACAGTAAATAGAATATGTACATACATGAGGATTTTTGAATGAATGAATGAATGAATGAATGGGAAGACGCAAGAAAAGAAACCTGTTCAGCAATGCCTGAGAAGCATTGCCAGGTCTCAAGAAGGAAATAAAGATGGTCTACTCACTGATGTCATAGACTCACCCATAGATACTTTTATTTTATTTGTGATCTAACTCATAATACTCTAATAAACTGCTCAATTCATCTTGAGAAATGGTACCGAATCACCAAAAATTTCTTAAAGAACTCTCACCCCTAAAATGCCTACATAAATACATAAATGCCAACAGGTCCCACATTGTGCAATATATCAGTAGTATTACTGATTGAACCAGGGGCGTTCTACCTCCGAGCTGCACCCCCGGCCCTATTTTTTATTCTTTACTTTGAAACCGGGTCTCACAATGTTGTGGAGGGCCTAAGTGGCTGAGGTTGGCCGCAAACCCGGATCCCCTGGTCTCCGCTTCCCAAGTACTGGGATTACAAGCGTGCGCCACCACGCCTGGCTAGTAGTATTACATATTTGAAAAGGCAAAATAGGGCATAACATTATTCCATATGCCTAATACAGTCCAGCTAAACTCTAACAAAAGAAAGAGCCTCTTCTCCTTCCCACCCTTTCAGTAACGGTAGATTGTGTAGGTTATATCAGACTAAACTTCCTAGTAAAACAATAATAAACTCGGGAAATAGATGTGAAAGGAACCAAGGAGCAAACCCAAGTAGGCACAAATGCACAAAATTGGATCTGCCATCATCCCTGAACAAGAACACTGTACTTAGTGAAATCCTCTAAGGTTGTTTCTCAATTCTAGGCAAGCAGGAGATGGAGACCCTGAAGAAAGCTGTGTTCCTGTTGGTCCAGGAGCCAGATGTTGAAATTTAAGGCTGGCTTAGGAACTGGAATATGGGGAAAGAAATCCTAAAAAAAGTGGAGTCGATATAAACCCTCACATTAACTTGTAGTTGATGTATGAATTATTCACCCATAGGATGAAACTCTGTACAATCCAAGAGAGAAAAAGGAAGAAATATCTGAGTAGAGATTTCAATTGCTACTGTTTTCTGGGGGGCCAGAGTTTGATGTTCAATTCATACCAAATTAGAGAGCCTTGGTAACCATTGTAGGCTTTCCACTGAATTCCCAGAAAAGCTATGCCTTACAACTAAAACCTGAATCCTGTAACTGGGGAATTATTTCTAGGATCAATAGAAAAAATAGAAATAGAAATAGATTGACCTATATAAAGTATAACTTAAAATCAACCCCAATAAAACCAAGATAACTTGCTAATAATAGCCTGCTAAAAGGAAACTCAACACAATTTAGAGGGAGATAACATAATTCAACACATCACTTAAAACAGTTAATATAAAATAAATAACTGCTAGATATCAAAACGCACAGGAAAACGTGATAACTGACAATGTAGAGAAAAATAGTCAATAGAAGCAGACAGAGAAATGACCCAGATTTTGAAATTAGCAGGTACGAACTTTAACATTATTTGTTTTATTCCTGACTGAGGCCAGCCTCAGCAATTTAGCAAGACCCTCAGCAACTTAGCATGACCCTGTTTCAAAATAAAAATGAATAAAAGGGCTGGGGTTCCTGCTCAGAGGTAGAATGCTCCTGGGTTCAGTCCCTAGTACCCCTGTCCCCACAAAAAAGGACATAACAAAATTTATCACTCAACAATATGATATTTACAATATGTGATGTCAAGTCAAAAATTCCTAGTAATAACAAGGAAAAAATGTGACACATAACCAAGAAACAAGAAGTAAGTCATTAGAAATTGGTACAGACATTATAAACACATAAAATCAACCGACAAATCCTTTTAAAAAAGAGCTCCAAAAATACGTTCAAGGACTAAAAGATGAGAAGAGAAATGGATTTTTCTAAAAATCACAAAAAGAATGCAAAAATATAATATCTAAAATGCAAAATTAATGGGTAGGGGTCATAGAAACTTTCTAAATAAATATCAGTAAACTTAAAGACATATTAAGAGATTACAAAAATGGAAACAAATTGAGAAAAGAGAGCAACAAAGTGACCAAGCGTCTTAATGACTTAGAGAGTAATATGAAGGTGCCACATGTCATATGCAATCGTAATCCTAGAAAGGGAGAGGGAAGGATGAAAACAACAATGGAAGAAATATCAAAAAATCTCAATTTTTTAGTGCTTTCCCTTTTTATTTATTTTTTGAGAAGGAAAATTTGTTAATTTTTAATTGGGTGCATTATAATTTTTATCATATTGGGATACAGAGTGTTAGAAAAATACATGCACACACTCTTTTTGCCCTCCCCACTGGCTCCCCCCACCCTCACCCCACAAGTCTTTGAGTTTGGAATTGGCAATTTTGTATATGTTCATAAAGAATGCAATAATAGAAATAATGCTATGAATGTATAAAAATCTCAGATTTAATGAAATGTATTAACTGATTAATTCTCAATGAATTCGAAGCAAAACACAAAGAAACCACATAAAAGCAGGTTGATATCAAATTGTTGAAAACACAGCAATACAAAGTTTTTAAAAACATTTCAATAAAAGACATATATAAAAAACTTTTAAGTGTGAATTCTACATTTAGATAAAAAAAAACTTCAAAAATGAAGAGAAAATAAGATTCTTTCAGACAAAAAAAAAAAAAGCTCAGATACTTCAGTCTAAGCTGCAGCAAGTGACTAACAACAACAACATTCTAAATGTATGGAAAAGTATGCCAGATAAAAATGTGGATTTATAGAAAGGGATGGAGTACATCAGGCAAGGGAAATTTGTTTTCTCTTATATTTGGAAGCTAGAGAAAATAGAAAACAGAAAAGTCTTTAGATTAATAAAGAGAGAAACAAGTAGAATGGGGGAGGGAGCTGGAGAGGGGAAAAAGAAGGATTGAGGAAGGAAACAGTTTAAATATAATGTTATATATAGCCAGGCATGGTGGTGCACACCTGTAATTCCAGTACTTGGGAGACTGAGACAGGAGCATCACAGGTTTAAGGCCAGCCTCAGCAACTTAGCTAGATCCTGTTTCAAAATAAAAATAAAATATAAAGGGCTGGGGTATAACCCAGAGATAGAATGCCCCTGGGTTCGACTCCCAGTAACTAACACACACACACACACACACACACACACACACACACTACTATGCACTTATATGAAGGTACCAGTACCCATCTCACTAAGACGTGCAGGGAGGGAGTGGAGTGAGATGTGGGAACACATCAAGTGCTGTGTGCATGTATGTTTGTATCACTTTGAATCTCACCATGATGTAATTACAATGCACTAATAGCATTGTATAAAAAAAGAAATACATAGTATTTTCAATTTAAAAATATGATTCAAAAGAGAATTGGGAACTTCTGGCTAGAATTGTGATGAGTAAATGTCTCAAAAGTTACTATCCTTGACCTTACCACAAGGAAAGAACTGGATAATTTGAAAAACAAAGTCTTTTCATGTACCTGTGAGAAGACTAAAGTCATAGTGAAATATTACCATTAAATATAAAAATACAGGTCATCTAGAGAGATATAGCAACTGAGCTCTGCTTATCTGGAACAGAAGCTGTTGAAACACACCTAAACATATAAAACTCTAACTATAAAACTATAAAAACTATAACACTTCAATGTAAAAATAAATATGAGGATACATGCATATCCATGTTTATAGCAACACAATTCACAATAGCCAAATTATGGAACCAACCTAGGTGTCCATAACAGATGAATGGATAAAGAAAATATGGTATATGCACACAATGGAATTTTATTCATTTACAAAGAAGAACAAATTTATGTCCTTTGGAAGAAAATGGATGGAACTAGAGAATATTAGACTAAGTGAAACCAATCAGCCTCAAAAAGTCAAGGGTCATGTGTTTTCTCTCATATGTGGAAGCTAGAGAGAAAATAAGAAACAAAAAGGACTTCGGGTAAATAAGGAGAAGGGGAGGGGAAAGATGAGAATTGATGAAGGAAACAGTTCAAATAATGCTATGCCCACATATGAAGACATCACTACAAATCTCGTTAACACATAGGTGGAGGGAGGAGGAGGGTGTGGGGTGGGATCCAGAGTGCTGTGTGCATGTAGGTTTGTATCACTTTGAACCTCACTATGATATATAATTAAAATGAACCTATAAAAGTATAAAAATGGATAATATGCCGGGCGCGGTGGCGCACGCTTGTAATCCCAGTACTTGGGAGCCTGAGACCAGGGGATCCGTGTTCACAGCCAGCCTCAGCTACTTAGTGAGGCCCTCCGCAACTTAGTGAGACCCTGTTTCAAAATAAAGAATAAAAAATAAGGCTGGAGGTGGAGCTTGGAGATAGAATACTCCTGGGTTCAATCCCCAGTACCACAAAAAAATAAATAAAAATGGGTAATATATTTTTATCCTGAGGTAGTAGAGATTTCTTTTTTTTTATAGGATGAATCTCTGTATCTTGGGTAGCATTGTGGTTATAAGAGTATTTATGTTTCTTAAAACTCATCAAACTGCACATTTAAATGGTTACATTTTTTGCACATAAATTAAAATAAAGCAAACTGTCCTTTTCCCACTCAGATGCTTAGCATTTTTCAGAGAAATTTTATTTCACTGGTGTTTGAAGAAAGAAGGAAAGTGTCCACTTAGAAAAATTCGAAAGCATTCTACACATAGTTTTCAATGTCAATGCAAATCATAAAGGAATGTGATTATAGTACAAAAGGACCAAACAAAGGGACCAGGGATATGACAGAGGTGCTAAAAAATTATTACATTTTAACTTTTATGTGCCTGGCTATTAGTTTTAAACTCCTCCGAGCTACACCCCCAGCCCTATTTTTTGTTCTTTATTTTGAAACAGGGTCTCACAAAGTTGCGGAGGGCCTCACTAAGTAGCTGAGGCTGGCCACAAACCCGATCCTCTGGTCTCTGCCTCCCAAGTACTGGGATTACAAGCATGCGCCACCCTGCCTGTCAGTAAAGATTTCTTATAACAGAAATCATATAGCACTAGCCATAAAAACTAGAGTAATTGAATTTCATCGATATTGAAGTTTTCTGTTTATCAAAATACATTATTAAGAAGATGAAAAAAGCCACAAATTAGAGAAATATTTTAATGCATATACTGTAAAATGGTATATGGAATACATGGACTTCTTAAATTTAATGATAAACAGGCAAACAAATAAAAATAATGGTTAAAAGTCATCAAATACTTTACAAAAAGTTTATAAATTTTGACCAAATGTTGAAAATACAGTCAAAATTAATAGTGATTAGAGAAATTCAGGTTTCGAATTCAAACCACAATGAAATATGACTACCTACCCAATAACTCACTAAAATGGCTACAATTACATGTGCTGAAAATTGTCAGTCTATGGAATTCACCTGGTTGTGATTGACACATTATGGCAGCAGTGGGTATAAGTTTCTAATACCTTAAAATGAAATAAATTTATTTTCATAGAGTTCTGGAGGTCTAAGCCTAAAATCAAGGCATTTTCAGGGCTTTATTCCTTCTGGAAGTTTCCAAGAGAATCCATTCCCTTTCCTTTTGCAGTTTCTAAAAGCCACCTGCATTCATTGGCTTATGAGCCTTCTTCCATCTTCAAAGTGCCTTATATCACTTCTTCTATCACCATGTCTCCTCTAACTTTTACTTTCTTGCCTCCCTCTTCTAAGGGACTAACCATAATTGCATTAGGTCCACCATCATAATCTCCCAGTCTCAAAATTCTTAATTGAATCACATCTATAAAATCATTGTGTTGTATAGGATAACATATTAACAAATTGTGAGGATTAGAAAATCTTTGGATGGCCATTATTTTCTTCACTATAGAGTATAAAATGTAATCTTCGAGTTTCTCATTAAGCATACACTTAACTATTAGATTCGGCAATTCTACTCCTATTTGTTCAACAGAAATGTTCAATAAAGATTTGTCCAAAAATGTTCAAAAAATCTCTATTTATATTAGGCCCAAACTAGAGACAACATAAATGTCAATCAAGAGTTGAATGTAAAAATAGACTGTGATAAATTTATAACAGAACACACTACTCAGAAATTGAACCATCGATACACAAACAACATGGATTATACTTTAAAAACAGAAGTAAACCAGGGGTGGTGGCACATGCCTATAATCTCAGTACTTGTGAGGCTGAAACAGGATGATAGCAAATTCCAGGCCAGTGAATGGTAATTTAGCAAGACCCTGTTTCAAAAATAAAAAAAATAAAAAGTGCTGGGGAATTGCTCAGTGATAGAATGTCCCAGGGTTCAGTCTCCAGCCAGTACCTAAAATAATAATAATAATAATAATAATAATAATAAAAACACAAAAAAGCAAATAGTGGGGTGTGGTGGCACATGCCTGTAATCCCAGTACTTGGGAGGTTGAGACAGGAGCACCACAAGTTAGAGGCCAGCCTCAACATCCTAGTGAGGCTCTTAGACACTTAGTGAAGCCCTATTCCCTGTTTCAAAATAACATAGGGCTGGGGTGTAGCTCAGAGGGAGAATGTCTCTGGGCTCAACCTTTGGTACCAAAAAACAAAAACAATTAAAATCAAAAAACTAAACAACCCCCCCAAGAACAACAACAATAAAAAAGGACCAAACCTCCAGTAGATCAAATTAAAAACAAAAACAAAGCCCTCCCCCCAAAAACTCAAAAACCATATCATGCTGAGTAAAGGAAGCCTTACATGAAACAGTATATATGGTGTTGTTTATATGACTTTCTACAAGTAATAATCTAATGCATTATGATAAAATATCAGAAAAGCGGTTGTTACAGAATAGGGAAAAGACAGGGAGAGAAGTGATTGACTCAAAAGGGGTACAAGGGAACTTTCTGGGGTTATAGGATGAATGTCTGTATCTTGGGTAGCATTGTGGTTATATGAGTATTTATGTTTGTTAAAACTCATCAAACTGCACATTTAAATGGTGACATTTTTTGCACGTAAGTTAAAATGAAGCAAACTGTCCTTTTCCCACTCAGATGCTTAGTATTTTCCAGAGAAATTTCATTTCACTGGTGTTTGAAGAAGGAAAGTGTCCACTTAGAAAAATTTGAAAGCATTCTACACATACTTTTCAATGTCAATGCAAATCATAAAGGAATGTGATTATAGTACAAAAGGACCAAATAAAGGGACCAGGAATATGACAGAGGTGCTAAAAAATTATTATGTTTTAACTTTTATGTGCCTGGCTATTAGTTTTAAACTTTTCTAGCTGTTTTGAGCACTGTGAAGGGAGGATACTGTACCTTTTAGCCAGCTGCCTGAGGAGAATGTCTGGCTGTGTGCCTAGCCCCCTAGGGAGACTGGAGAGCCTTCCTGGCTTGCGGCTGCAGATGGTCAGTCCAGCCAAGGGCTCTGCCAGCACTGTCTGCACCCCAGCCTGTTCTTAGGGACTGTTGGAGTGGCCTCAGTAGTCAAGGTAAATGCTTCTTAGTAGTTAAGAAATGGAATTTCCTCTCTGAACACAAACTCCTCCACCTCCTCCCACATAGAAAAATAGTTCTTACTGAACCAAATTTATGATGTCTTATTTTTATACCCTTGTCTATTTGCCTGGGTTACTAGTTACTCCTTGCTTGAAATCATTATTAAGATAATTTTGTGATGCAACCCACATTATCTTAGAAAGTTTCCTCAATATTCTACCCAAGGACAATGGTAATCTAAACAATGTATAGCCCTCACAGAATAAATTTCTTAGGTCCCCAACTATTAACCCTAACTGATCATTTTCTTATGTAGATCTCAGAATATTGATCTTTCTATCTTTTGGATGGCACACCACTCCACCTCCCTGTTGTAAAGGTAAATGTTTTTATATTTCTTTTCTTTTTGACTCTCTATAGATATCCCCTCAAGGACTCATTATTTTAACCTCAATACCTCTAGATAAGTCAGTAACATTATACTACAGTTTATATTATGATAATTTAATATGGGTTTATTATTTTATTTTATTTTTTTGCTACTCTGAGAAAACAGAAGGCAACTTCATGTTAAATTATGTCCCTTTTTTCCTTTTTTGTTTCTCTTTTAGAGAATGAAAGAGAGAGAGAGAGAGAGAGAGAGAGAGAGAGAGAAAGAAAGAAAGAAAGAAGCCTTCCATTGCCAACAGAGTATTCTGCTATGTCTCAACAAAACCTTCCTTAACTGGTCCCAACACAATTTTCTAATTATATTTCCTGTTGTCCTCAATTATATGGATAATCCAAAAAAGGCTATATCCAGGTCCCCCAAATCAGAATTTTCCTACTCTGAGGGTGTCTCTTAGTTGTTACTTGGTAAGAGTGAGTATTCTTATAAATATCCTAGAATGTTTTTCAACATGTTTCAAAAAACTACAAAATTTTCATTCTTTTTGGTCCAGAATTATTTATTTTGGAATCTAGCAAGAAAAAATATTCCTAATTAGAAGAGAAGAATATTTTAGCCCAAACTGAGGAAAGATTTACATACGAAATTTTCATTGCAACTTTATTATTTTATTAGTGGTACTGGGGATTGAACTCAGGGGATTCTCCCTTCTAGCCACATCCTCAGCCCTGTTTATTTTTTATGTTTTTTGAAAAAAGGTCTCACTAAATTGCTAAAGTTGGTCCTAAACCTGAGATCCTCCTGTCTCAGCCTCCTAATACTGGGATTACTGGCATGCACCACCATGCCTGGATTGCAATTTTATTTTATTTTATTTTATTTATTTATTTATTTATTTTTGCAGTACCGGGGATTGAACACAGGGGCGTTCTACCTCCGCGCTACGCCCCGGCCCTATTTTTTGAGACCGGGTCTCACGAAGTTGCGGAGGGCCTCATTAAGTAGAGAGAGAGAGAGAGA
>PVJS01050961.1:0-14131 GCA_004027185.1 Glis glis | reverse complement strand
AGAGAGAGAGAGAGAGAGAGAGAGAGAGAGACAGGGAGAGAGAGAGAGAGAGAGATAGCTGAGGCTGGCCGCGAACCCGGATCCTCTGGTCTCTGCCTCCCAAAGTACTGGGATTACAAGCGTGTACCACCAAGCCCGGCTTTCAGGGTAGTTTTGATTTGCATCTCTCTGATTGCTAATGATGTTGAACATTTTTTCATACATTTATGGGCCATTTGTATTTCTTCTTCTGTGAAGTGTCTATTCAGTTCACTTGCCCATTTTTTGATTGGGTTATTTGGTTTTTTAGTGGTGATTTCTTTTAAAGCTCTCTGTATATTCTCGATATTAGTCCTCTATCAGAAGAGAAGCTGGCAAAAATCTTTTCCCATTCTGTCGGCTCTCTGTTGAGGTTCTTGATTGTTTCCTTTGCTGCACAAAAGCCCTTCAGTTGAATGCAATCCCATGTATTGAACCTCATTTTAATTTTTTGTGCCTTTGGTGTCTTGTTGAGGAAGTCTTTACGTGTGTCTATGTGTTGAAGTGTTGGACCTATGCCCTCTTCAAGTAGCTGCAAGGTCTCTGGTCTGATTTCTAGGTCTTTGATCCATCTTGAATTGACTCTTGTACAAGGTGAGAAAGTGGGGTTTATTTCTGTTTTTCTGCATATGGTTAGCCAGTTTTGCCAGCACCATTTGTTGAAGAGGCTATCTTTTTTTTCCAGTGGACTTTTTTAGCCCCGTTGCCAAAAATTAATTGGCTGTAGGTGTGTGGGTTTGTTTCAGAGTCTTCTATTCTGCTCCTTTGGTCTATGTGTCTGCTTTACTGCCAATACCACACTGTTTTTATTACTATGGCTTTGTAGTATAGATTGAAGTCAGGTATTGTGATGCCTCCTGCATGGTTCTTGTTGCTGAGAACTACTTTGGCTATTCTCAGTTTTTTGTTGTTCCAAATGAATTTAAGGACAGATTGTTCTGTGTCAGTGAAGAATGACTTTGGTAATTTAATGGGTATTGCATTGAATCTGTAGATCACTTTTGGAAGAATGGCCATTTTGATGATATTTATTCTGCCTACCCAAGAGCATGGGAGATCTTTCCATCTTCTAAGATCTTCTTCAATTTCTTTTTTCAATGTTTTATAGTTTTCCTTGTAGAGGTCTTGTACTTCCTTGGTTAGGTTTATTCCCAAGTATTTTATTGTTTTGGGGGATATCGTGAGTGGAAATGTTTTCTGGACTTCATTTTCAGCGGATTTATGGTTGGCATATAGAAAAGCTTCTGATTTTTTAGGATTGATTTTGTATCCAGACACTTTGCTGAATTTGCTTATCAGTTTTATGAGCCTTTTAGTTGAGTTTGTTGGATCTTCTAAGTATACTATCATGTCATCTGCAAATAGAGATAGTTTCAGTTCCTCTTTTCCTATTTGTTCTCTTTTATTTTCTTCTTTTGCCTTATTGCTCTGGCTAGAGTTGCAAGTACTATATTGAAAAGGAGTGGTAACAGCGGACAACCTTGTCTTGTTCCTGTTTTTAAGGGGAACTCTCAAAGTTTTTCCCCATTCAGTATGATGTTGGCTCTGGGCCTATTGTATATTGCCTTTATGATGTTGAGGTATGTTCCTTCTATTCCAATTCTCTGCAACGTTCTTATCATGAACAGGTGTTGGATTTTGTCAAATGCTTTTTCAGCATCTATTGAAATGATCATGTGATTTTTGTCTTTAGTTCTGTTTATGTGGTGGATTACATGGATCGTTTTTCATATGTTGAACCAGCCTTGCATCCCCGGGATGAACCTGATTTGGTCATGGTGTATGATTTTTGTGATGTGGTTTTGAATGTGTGTTGGTAGTATTTTGTTTAGAAGTTTTGTGTCTGTTCATCAATGATATAGGCCCGTAGTTTTCTTTTCTTGAGATGTCTTTATTTGGTTTTGGTGTTAATGTGATGTTGGCTTCATAGAATGTATTTGGGAGAGTCCCGTTTCTTTCTATTTCACAGAATAGATTGAAGAGTATTGAAATTAGTTCTTCTATAAAGGTTTTATAAAATTCACCTGGGAAACCATGTGGACCTGGGCTTTTCTTTGATCGTAGTCTCTTTATTGCTGCTTCAATCTCTTTGATTGTTATCGGTGAATTTAAATTTTCTATATCTTCTTGATTCAACTTAGGAAGGTTGTACCTGTCTGGAAATTTGTCAATTTCTTCTAGAAATTGTCTTTATTTGATTTTGGTATTAATGTGATGTTGGCTTCATAGAATGTATTTGGGAGAGTCCCATTTCTTTCTATTTCATGGAATAGATTGAAGAGTGTTGGGATTAGTTCTTCTATAAAGGTTTTATAAAATTCACCTGGGAAACCATGTGGACCTGGGATTTTCTTTGATTGTAGTCTCATCTGGAAAAGCCTGTCTTCCTAGGAGCTGACGTTCAGGTGGAAACCTCGAGTATTTTCCATCCACAATGAAATGACCATGATGGGGTCTCAGACAGAGCTGCTCAGGGGTGAGTGTGGGCCTTGCTGGGACCCCAGGTCTGTCTCTTTTTTAAAAGCCCAAGAAGACCCGGGCGTGGTGGTGCATGCCTGTCATCCCAGTACTTGGGAGGCTGAGACAGGAGGATCGCAGGTTTGAGGCTATCCTCAGCAACTTAGTGATATCCTGTTTTGAAATAAAAAGGGCTGGGGGTATATCTCAGAGATAGAATGCCCCAGGTTCAACCCCGTGTACAATATTAATAATAATAATGATAATAATAATAAAAATAATAACAACCCAAGCAGCTCCACAGTTGTTTGCATTTCTCCTGGTCATCTTTCCTGAACTCATCTTTGCTTCCTGAAATGAGCCTAACCAGAAGGACCTTCCTGTTGCTAAACTGATGATTTGCTTTTCTTCTCAGGAATTTTCCTTATATTCTGCCCATGCTGTCTTATTTTTTTCTAATATTGTTTCTTCTAATTGCAGGGCCTTTGTGATGGGTTTGAGGATGTACTGAGTTCAGTGTTGCTGTAGGGGATGGAGAGTGCATTGGATGTTCATACAGGAATCCTCTATGTTTCTCTGACATCCCTGAGGTTTAGGAGATGTGCATTTCTGCTATATTCAGTAGCATTTGCTATGTTGCTTTCTTCTTTCTTTGCCTACTCTAAGACACTGAAGAAAAGCAATTGCATCATGCTGCTTATCCCCATCCTGTGCAGCAACCTGTCCTCCTTCATCTCCCTGGATGTCTGCAGTGAGGGTCATGGAGCAGATGCTGGCTGCAGGTGTGGGCAGGTGGGTAAAATCTGAAGGTCTCTGGTGCTAATGGAGGAATGGTCCCTCCTGGGTCAGAGAGAGGCAGAGAGTGAGGAGGATTCTTGCTATGTGGGTGATCTCCTTCACCTCAGTGACTGCTTCATGGGACCACAGGAAGATTTCCATCATTCTCCACATACACAGAAAAATATTTGCCAACTTTACTAAATATTTACATTTGATAATATATAGTGTTATCCTGGAAGTTTTTTTTTTTTACGGTACTGGTGAATGAACCCAGGGGCATTCTACCTTCTAGCTACACCCCCAGCCCTATTTTTATTCATTATTTTGCAACAGGGTCTCACTAAGTTGCAGAGGGGCTCACTAAGTAGCTGAGTCTGGCCACAAACCTGTGATCCTCCTGTCTCAGCCTCCCAAGTACTAGGATTACAAATGTGCACCACCATGCCTGGCTCTGGAAGCACTTTTTAAAAAATGACTTAACAACTATCACAGAGCAAAGCATGAGCAAGACATATATAGAATGTGGATCCAGTAGAAAACTTCAATTATTGGAGTGGGAAGAGAAAGATAATTGATTCAAATAAATGTGAGCATATGCATGTGTACATGCACTTGTAAAAAGTAAAATTATAGATAAGTCTTATTCTCAGCACTCTAGGAATGGTGAACACCAAGAGATTTGATAATTCTGATACTTTGTATGGAGAGCCTTGGAGAACATCTGCATAGGTTCCTGTATACAAGTAATTTTGAAGTGGCAATAATTCCCCCATGGTTAGGATATTCTATTTACCGGCTCATGTGTCTTTTGTGTGCTAGAATTTTAAGATATTACATGTTCAGAACTCATTTTGCCAGATGAAATATGAAGATAAGGTCCCAAACCAAAACAATGCAAATAAATGTGTCTTCATTTGCATGTCAGTACAAGAGAAGCATTTCCTTCACCATCAGCTCCACGAGACTCCAGGCTAGTGTGTGTGAGCTGCACAATGTCCAGGTGAACCTCCACTGGGCCGTCCAGGAAAACAAAATGTTTTCTTGAAGAAAACTATGAATCCAGTTGTTACTCAATCTGGACACCTGTTGCTTTGTCATTGTATATGGGAGTTCTCAAAGGGAGAATATTTTTGAATTTGCAATCATCAAATGTACATTGCATTTTAAATCAAAGTACAAACAAATCTTTGGCAGCGGTACTAGACTTTGGGACCTTCTATTACAGACAATGGGTGCTTTCATAGAGAGTGTCTTTATAACTATCGTAAGTGTGGAATTCATGATTGGAATTTTAGGAAATGGATTCATCGCACTGGTGAACGGCATGGACTGGGTCAGGAGAAGGAAGATCTCCCCAGCCGATCGACTCCTCACTGCGTTGGCCATCTCCAGAATTGGTCTGCTTTCAGTAATCCCCAGCAGCGTGTTGGTGATTGTGTTTTACCCAAGTTTGTTGATGAATGTAGAAATGGTGAGAATGGCCAATATTTTCTGGATAGTGGCCAATAATTTTAACCTCTGGCTTTCTGCAAACCTTAGCATCTTTTATTTTTTGAAGATAGCCAATTATTCGAACTCTACTTTTCTCTACCTGAAGTGGAGAGTGAGAAAGGTGGCTTCAGTGACACTGCTGGTGTCTCTGGTCCTTCTGTGTTTAAATATTATACTTATGAACACACAAATTGATGTCTGGATTGATGAATCCAAAAGAAACATGTCTGATGGTTCGATTTTGAGAGGTTCACTACAATCTTCCAGAGCTCTTTTACTCACCAATGTTGCTTTCATCCTTCTTCCCTTTTCCGTATCCCTGATTGCTGTTCTTCTGCTCATCTTCTCCCTGTGGAGACACCACAGGAGGATGCAGCACAGCGCCCCAGGATCCAGAGACGCCAGCGCCAGGACCAACGTAAAAGCCTTGCAGACGATGGTCGCCTCCTTCCTGGTGTATATTATTTTCTTCCTTTGTCTTGTCATGCGAATTTCTAGTTCTGAATTGCTGGAGAAAGTTCAGATCTTTTCTATTGACTTGGCAATTGGACTATCTCTTCCTTCAGGCCACTCATGTGTCCTGATTCTGGGAGACAGTAAGTTGAGACAGGCCTTCCTTTCAGTGTTGGGGTGGCTGAGGTGTAGGTTCCAAAGATGTGGGACCATCTGGTCCCTAATTCATTTCAAGAATTATTGTGTATATTCTTGAGGAAGAAATTCTTGTATGTTATAAATTCATACTTTCATAATGTTCTTCCATTTTATGTAACTGTGAATTTTTCAAGTGTACATTTAGAATTAACCCTTAACCAAACACATTACAAACTTAGCAGTACATTTACAAGTATGTATATTATTATACTTTTACACAAAAGGTTATTAAGACAGACATATGAAAATATATTGCTATAATCATAAATATTACAAACTTTTAGTCAATCATTAACCTTTTTGAGACTTTTTTTGTGTGGTACCGGGGATTGAACGCAGGGGCGTTCTACCTCCGCGCTACGCCCCCGGCCCTATTTTATATGCTTTATTTTGAAACCGGGTCTCACGAAGTTGCGGAGGGCCTCACTAAGGAGAGAGAGAGAGAGAGAGAGAGAGAGAGAGAGAGAGACAGGGAGAGAGAGCGAGACAGGGAGAGAGAGCGAGAACTGAGGCTGGCCGCGAACCCGGATCCTCCGGTCTCCGCCTCCCAAAGTACTGGGATTACAAGCGTGCGCCACCACGCCTGGCTCTTTTTGAGACTTTAAAATGAGAAACCTCTAATAAATAAGATACATGTGTCTATGTATGTATATGAGGCATAGTTATTAAATGGAACTTTATAATATTATGTAAATAAAAGTAAATGTAATGTAAAAGGTGTGCCCAAAATTTTAGAAATGAAGAATAAAATACCACTGATGAAACACTCCAAGTGCTGTGTGTATGTATGTTTGACACTTTAAGCCTCATTATGATATATAATTACAATGTACTAATAAAAGTATATTATAATTAATAAAAAAGAAAATCAGATACTCTGAATGCATGATTTCAAATGTACATCCCAATTTAGAAATAAATAAATTTCCTCAGACTCATTAGGCTGTTTCATTCCAATTATCATGCTTATTATTAGTTTCAAATTTATAAGCTTTTGGAAAATATTCATCATTATTAGGTATATGTTGTTTACATTCGGAAATACATTAAAGTTTTCCATGTAATTTTCTGGTATGTACCATAGTCCATATTAATTTTAATGCACAAAATTGTTAGATCATAGCTGATAATTATTATTTTTAAGATGTATGATATATATCTTTTTATTAAAATTATTAGGGAATCTTCATTGTACAAAACAATGGATTTTATTGTGACAGTGTTATGCCTGTATATAATGTACTTTGATCCTATCTACACTCCCTGTTTCCCTCCTCTTCTCCTCTCCCTTTTCCCTCTGCTTCCCTTTCCCTCCATAAAGGTCTCCCTTGTACTTTCAGGCCATCCTTTTTTCTTTCTAAATTCCACATAGGAGAGAAAACAAGCAATACTTACTTCCTGAGTCTGATTTATTTCACTTAATGCGATGATCCACTCATTACATCAGTTCCGTCTATTTTCCTGCAAATGGCATGATTCTTCCAATCTATGAACATGGGGTGTCATTCCATCTTCTAGTGTCTTATTCAATTTCTTTCTTCAGTGGCTTAAAACTTACATTGTTAAGACTTTCAGCTCCTTGGTCAGGTTTATTCGTTGCTGTTTTTTGGAGGCTATTGCGAGTAGAATTAGTTTTCTGATTTCTTTCTCAGCAAGTTCATTGCTGCTGTATAGGAAAGCTCCTACTTTTTACATAATGGTTTTATATCTTGCTACTTTTTCTGAATTTGTTTATCAGTTCTAAGAGATATCTGGTGAATTATCTAGGTTTTTCTAAGTACAGCATTTTATAATATGGAAGCAAGAATAATTTGATTACTTCCTTTCCTATTTGTATGTCTTTTATTTCTTTCTCTTGCTTGATTGCTCTGGCTAAAGTTTCCAATACTACGTTGAATAAAAGTATTGAGAGTGGACACCTGTGTCTCATTACAGATTTAAGAGGAAATGCTTCCAGTTTTTCCCATTCAGTATGATCTTGGCAATCTCTTTGTCAGGCATAGCCTTTATTAAGTTGAGGTATGGTCCTTCTGTACCTGGTTTATTTAGGGTTTTTTTTTAGTTTTACTTTGTCATTGTTCATATTTTTTATTTCATTTCATTTACTGGTGCATTGCAGTTATACATTTTGATATGTCAGGGTCTCAGAAGCATGCATGCACACATTGCTCATTTATCCCTCTCTTAAATCCCACCCTATTCCCTCCCCCTTCCCTCCTTTCCATGCTCAGCATAGTGATTGACTGATAAGTTTGTGTATATACATAGTGTGCATTAGTGTATTTCCCTCTTCCCACCTTCCAATATCCCTCAGTTAGGTTGCCTTCTTTGCTCAACTAAAGTTTTCTCCTTCTTTATATGGAGTCCCTTCTAAGTTGCATTCTCCCTAGCTTCCACATTTTAGGGAGAACATCTGACTTTTCACTGTTTGTGACTGACTAATATCACTTAGCATAATGTTCTCCAGTGCCCTCCATTTCCCTGCAAATTATGTAATTTTGTTCTTCTTTATGGCTGAGTAAAATTCCATTGTGTACATATCCCATAGTCTTGTAATCCATTCATCTGTTGATGGACACCTTGGCTGGTTCCAAAGTTTGGCAATTGTGAATTGTGCAGCTATAAACATAGATACACATGCATTAGTCTGGTAGTTTGGTTTCAGTTCTTTTGGGTAGATGCCTACAAGTGGTATTGCTGGGTCATATGGGAGGTTCATTCCCATTCTTCTGAGGATCCTCCACACTGTTTTTCAAAGTGGCTGCACTAATTTGCAATCCCAACAACAGTGTATTAGAATTCCTACTTCACATCCTAACCAGCATTTGTTGTTTGTGTTTTTAATGATTGCCATTCTGATTGGGGTTAGGTGACATCTCAGGGTAGTTTTGATTTGCATCTCTCTGATTGCTAATGATATTGAACATTTTTTTCATACATTTATTGGCCATTTGTATTTCTTCTGTGAAGTATCTGTTTAGTTCACTTGCCCATTTTTTGATTGGATTATTTGTTTTTTAGTGGTGATTTTTAAGTTCTCTGTATATTCTAGATATTAGTCCTCTATCAGAGGAGTAGCTGGCAAAAATCTTCTCCCATTCTCTTGGCTCTCTGTTGAGGTTCTTGATTGTTTCCTTTGCTGCACAAAAGCTCTTCAGTTTAATGCAATCCCACATATTGAACCTCATTTTAATTTCCTGTGCCTTTGGGGTCTTGATATTGGCTGTGGGCCTATTGTATATAGCCTTTATGATTTTGAGATATGCTCCTTCTATTCCGATTCTCTGCAGTGTTTTTATCATGAATGGATTTTGTCAAATGCTTTTTCAGCATCTATTGGAATGATTATGTGATTTTTGTGTTTAGTTCTGTTTATGTGGTGGATTACATGGATTGTTTTTCATGTGTTGGACCTGCGTTGCATCCCTGGGATGAACCTGACTTGGTCATGGTGTATAATTTTCTTGATGTGGTTTTGAATGTGCATTGCTTGTATTTTGTTTAGAAGTTTTGCATCTAAGTTCATCAATGATATAGACCCGTAGTTTTCATTTCTTGAGCTGTCTTTATTTGGTTTTGTTATTAATGTCATATTGGCTTCATAGAATGTATTTGGGAGAATCCCTTTCCTTTTTATTTCATGGAATAGATTGAGGAGTATTAGGATTAGTTCTTCTATAAAGGTTTTATAAAATTCACCCGGGAAACCATTTGGTCCTGGGCTTTTCATTGATGGTAGGCTCTTTATAGCTGGTTCAATCTCTTTGACTGCTATTGGTTGGTTTAAATTTTCTATATCTTCATGATCCAACTTAGGAAGGTTTTACGTGTCTAGAAATTTGTCAATTTTTTCTGTTTTCCATTTTGTCAGAGTATGGTTTTCAAAGTAGTTTCTGATAATCCTCTGGATTTCTGTACTGTCAGTTGTAATATCACCTTTTTCATCTTTTATTTTAGTAATTTGGGTTGATTCTCCCTGTCTTTTGGTCAGGTTGGCTAGTGGTTTATGTATCTTGTTTAGTTTTTTGAGGAACCAGCTTTTGGTTTTGTTGATTTTTTGTTTTTTTATTGTCTACTTCATTGATTTCTGCTCTGATTTCAATAATTTCCTGTCTTCTACTGGTTTTGGTGTTAGACTGTTCCTGTTTTTCAAGGGTTTTGAGGTGTGTCATCAGGTTATTTACTTGGTGACTTTCTGTTCTTATGTGAGCACTCAGTGCTATGAATTTTCCTCTTAATACTGCCTTCAGTGTGTCCCAGAGATTTTGATATGTTGTATCTCTGTTTTCATTTGTTTCTAGGAATTTCTTAACTTCTCCCCTTATTTCTTCTCTGACCATTCCTCATTCAGCAGTGTGGTGTTCAGTCTCCACATGTTTATGTGGTTTCCCTGGGTCTTCTTACAGTTGATTTCTAGTTTCATTCCATTATGGTCTGAAAAGATGCAGTGGATTATATCAGATTTTTTGAACTTCCTAGTACCCACTTTGTGGCTTAGGATATTGTCTATTTTAGAGAACATTCCATGAGGAGCTGAAAAAAATGTGAATTCAGTTTTAGTTGGGTGGAATATTCTGTATGTGTCTAGTAGGTCTGTTGTGGGCCTTATTAGTCATCATCTTTGAGGTCACCTGGGAAGGGCACAAACTGCCCACCCAAGTGAAGATTTCTGCACACAGACAAATCTCCAAAGACCATGAGACCAATAAGCAAAGCCCCTGACATCTTACTTGTTTACCCTTTCCTTCCCTGATTCATATGTGACGACCTTGATGTTTTCCCCTGACTCACCCCACTACTACTTTGCTATCTCCTGTGATCAATTATGTTTTGGTTACAACTCTCAATAAAAGCAAGACACTTGTAAAAGGATGGCAGGAGAGAGAAGAGATGCCTATTCTCCTCCCTGGCCTTCTCAGATCCTGTCATGTTGACTCTATTGTCATTCATGTGAGAGACTTCTAATGAATCAATCAATATCAACATCATTCGCAACAAATGGTTTATGGTGTTTCTTAGATCTTAGGCATCTTTACTGAGTTTTTGTCTTGAAGATTGATCTAGTGGTGTGAGAGGGGTGTTGAAATCTCCCAATATTATTGTATTGGGATCTATGTGTGACAATGTCACAAAGAGTTTCTTTTATGAAAGTGGTTGCATATATGTTTGGGGCATATATGTTGACTATTGTCCTCTTGCTGGATTGGTCCTTTTACCAGTAAGAAATGACCTACTTTGCCTCTTCTGATAAGTTTAGGTTTGAAGTCTAATTTGTATATTATCATAGTTGCTACTCCTGCTTGTTTTTGAGTTCCATTAGTGGGCTCCATCCTTTCACCTTTAGTTTGTGAGTATCATTACTTATAAGGTGTGTTTCTTTCAGGCAGCATGTAGATGGATTATGACTTTTAATCAATTTTGCCACCTTTTGTCTTTTTGGAGTTGAGGCCATTTATATTCAGTGTGATTATTGAGAGATGATTTTTAATTCCTAACACTTTGAGTTTTAATTTCTGTTGAGGTAGTGCTTGTTTTTCTTTGCTTAGTTGTTGGTTTGATGGGAATCATTGTTTCTCTGGTTCTGGCATTTCTTTATTGTTTCTTCTTTTAAATTAATTTATTTGAACATTTTATCTAGTGCTGGTTTGGAAGACATAAAGATTTTCAGCTTCTGTTTGTCATGGAAGGTTTTTATTTCCCAGTCAAATTGGTAGATATCTTTGCTGGATAGATAAATCGTGGCTTGAGGTGGTTTATTTCAGAGTTTGGAGTATGTCGCTTCAGGCCCTCCTGGCTTTCATGATGGTTTGAAAAGTCTGGAGTGATTCTTATTGGTTTGCCTCTGAATGTTACTTGGTCTTTTACTCTCGTTGCCTTTAAAATTCTCTCCTTGGCCTCTACATTAGTCAATTTGATTATTATGTGGCGTGCTGAACCTTTTCTCTGATCTTGTGTATTGGGGGTTCTATATGTTTCCTGTACCTGTGTGTCAACCTATTTTTCCATGTTTGGAAAATTTTCTAATATTACTTCTCTGAATAGATTATTGATTACTTTGGTTTCAGCTTCTATTTCCTCTTCTATGCCTATTATCATTAGGTCTGTTATTTTAAGATTGGCTGAGATCTCTTCATTGTCCAATTTATGCTGTCAAATTGTTTTTTCTAAACTATATACTATGCATTCATTTTTGAAGAGGTCATCTTCTAAGAGTAAGATTCTGTTTTCCATGTAGTCTAGTCTATTGTTGATAGTTTGTATTGATGTCATCATTTCAATTATTGCATCCTTCACTTCCTTCAGAGCTTCTTTTTGATCCTTGTTCAGGGTGTCATATTCTTTGTTTATTTAATCCTTCAATTCTTTCAGGATCTCTCTGAAATATCTTTGGAAATCCTGTATCATTTCTACTATTAAAGTTCTGAATTGTCCTTCTGGCAATATTTGCAATTCTGTGTTGGTGGGTTCTGTTGTTGTGGAGTTAATGGGAGTTCATTGTTTCTTTGCTATTCTTCCTTCTCATGATTTCAGGTTTCTTAAGTTCATATCTTTGTTGCTTTTGGTAGCTCTCTATCATTCTGTAGGTTTCCTATGTCTAATCTCTCTCTATTGTATCTTATTCTGGAGGTAGGTATTTGTTTCTTGGTGAGCCTTAAAGGACAATAGCCTTTACTAAATGCTTATTCTCAGCTCTTTGTTGTGTGTTTATTACCCTTTAAAACTGACTTTGAAATCATCTATGTCTGGTATCCTCCCACTGTTGTTCTGCCTGTACTGGGTTGCAGTTACTCTAGGGTTCCTTCTGCCTGCTTCAATGGTGATGTTGTTGGGTTTAGGTTTTAGGTTTTAAGGTCCAGGGACCTGTTGTCACATCATAATAGGGAGTAGACTCAGAGATGTGAGCTGGACAGTTTGTGCCTGCAGGTGCCCAGTGCCACTGGTTCCCCTTCTGCTGCAAGTGTGGGTCCTCATGTTCACCACTGGGCCTGTCCCTATGTCTATCTCTGTCTACACATATGGTGGGTGTCTCCAGTGTGGGACCCTGGGCTTGTGTCTATCTTTGCTTACAGAAGCAGTGGATATTGCTTGGACACTACTTTGTACAAACACAGAATTTCACGTTTTCCACAGAAAATGGTCTGATTTTTCCACAGGTATCACAACTCTGTGTCCTGTGGTGATCCCCAGAAACCCTGCAAGGGCACTGTGACCTGTGGGCTATAGAGATAAATATATATTTATACTTATGGTATAAATATATATCAAGTAGAACATGGTATATATATATATTTAGTAGAATATGGTATGAATATATAGACACATTTAGTTCTGAGTTCTTCGATACAATTAAATAAATGCCTCAGTAAAATATGATGATGAGATTTATTTTCAAACACCTCCTACATTTTGCTGCTACTATGAGAGTCCAGTTTCAATGATGATATTTTCATTAGGGTTTTTACTTTTTTTTTCTTTTTACGTTACTGGGAATTGAACACATGGGGCATTCTACCAAGCTACACCCCAAGCACTTTTTATTTTTGTTTAGAAACAGGGACTGCTAGGTTGCTGAGAGTCTCACTACATTGCTGAGACTATCCTCAAACCTGTGATCTACTTGTCTCAGCCTCCCAAGAACTGGAATTACAGGGGTGTTCCATAACACCCAGATTCTCATTAGATTTTACAGGTGAAAATTTAGAATGTAATATCCTATTTTGGTATTTTCCTAAACTTATTTATTATATTTGATGAAGTTACTATTTATTTATTTGTGGGTTATATTGAATTATCCTTAGGTAAAGGGTGTCTGGAGAAGATGGAACCATGGGGTTGTGGCCTTGGGGATTATATACAGTCCTTGATCCCTTTGTTTACTCTCTTGCTTCTGGCCTCTATGTGTGAGCAAAGCCTTGTAGTCTTCGTCTCTCTGCTTCCTGCTGCCATGCACTGAGATAGGCAGTCCCCAGCCTCACATAGACTGAAACCAAAATCCCCAGGAAACCATGAGAAAATAAATCTTTCTTCCTCTAAGTTGTGAGATCAGTTTTCAGGGATACAGGTGAGAATGCTGACTAAGACAGATATTGGTACTGGAGAAATGATGTCGTCAGTGCTATATCTAATTCTAACCATGTATTTTGTGAGCCGTTGGAACTGGTTTGTGAGAGGAAGTTGGAAGGGCCAGAATGTGGTTAGAAAGGCAGATGGTAGAGACTGTGCTCAGGAGATTTCAGAGGGCAAAGAGGACTCCAGAGGAAAATGGAGTAGAGGCCATATGTGTTACATTCTGGCAAAGAACTTATGAGCATTTTGCCCATGTCCTGAAACTTTGTATGAGACTGATTTATTTTTTTAATTTAATTTAATTTTTTTTTGCGGTACTGGGGATTGAACCCAGTGGCATTCTACCTCCGTGCTACACCCCCGGCCCTATTCTTTTTTTACTTTATTTTGAAACCGGGTCTCACGAAGTTGTGGAGGGCCTCACTAAGGAGAGAGAGAGAGAGAGAGAGAGAGAGCTGAGGCTGGCCATTGCCACGGCCTTGCCTCCTACGGAGTCTGCGTGAACCTACACGCATGACGTGGCAAAAGCTTCAAGGAAGTATGCCCATAGAAAAAGGTGTCCTGGGTCTTGGAATTCTCACTCCTCTGGAATTATGTCTGTCTCCTGTTTTTGGTGAAATGCTTTCTCAGCACTAGATGGAAAGTTAAGGCTGAAATGCACAGGATA
>PVJS01050960.1:0-14134 GCA_004027185.1 Glis glis | reverse complement strand
ATTGTGTACATATCCCATAGTTTTGTGATCCATTCATCTGTTGATGGATACCTTGATTGGTTCCAAAGTTTGGCGATTGTGAATTGTGTAGCTATAAACATTGACACACATGCATTGGTCTGGTAGTTTGGTTTCTGGTCTTTTGGGTAGATGCCTAGAAGTGGTATTGCTGGGTCGTATGGTAGGTTCATTCCCATTCAAGCCATCTTTCTGTTTCTTAATAACTGTGTGATTTTGGGCAAGGTATTCAAACCCTCTTCACTTCAGCTTCTGTAATCTATAAAATAGTGAAAATAATACCTCATGGGTATTCATTGGGCATTTGGTTAAAAAATACATATGAGAATATATATTTATATATATGTATATGTATATAATACGTATATATGAGAATGGTTGTGTGTGTGTAAAGTGCACAGCCTGAGAACAAACATATTCACGATTGTGTTAGTGAACAAATGACAATTGGTTATTCTTTTCGCTTAGATTCACAGCTATATTTAAAATTTAAAGGTATGCATAAACAGGGCTTCTTCAGATAGCAAGAAACAGATCCCCACTCAGTTTATCATGGACAATTTAGTTTCTTTAAGGATAAAGGGAGGCAGGAGGCTCCTGGGCACCTCTGCTGCAATCACCTTCCCTAATCACCTCCCCAGGGCTGGAATGCCTCTCTGCTGGGCGGGGCGGGCGCAGATGTCTGCATTCCTGGGATTCCACCGCCCTCCTATCTGCCGGGCTGGAGCGTCCTGGGCAGCCTGTTCTGGGCTCCCCGAGCATATTCCTCCGCCTCCTCCTCTCTCCACCTCCTGGCTTCACACTGTCCCGGTATCTCTGCCTTCTGACTTTACCATTTGCTCTTTCTGGGCCATATTTCTAGGACTGATGACATAGTGCCAGGGAGATATAATTGAATCCTTCCTGATCTTTTTAACCTTTTTTTTTTTTTTTACCTTTGTGGTACTGAGCTCCCTTTAACAGTAGAAACTCATTGTCACAATAGAAAAAAGAAGAAATTTATAGGTGATTCTCCACGAGTTACCAGACTGATATGGCTTGGAAAGGTTTATTGGACCACTTCTCCATGTTTTTGATTTGGTAGCTATCTCCCTTTCTTTAACAGTCAGCAAAGCATTTTACAGTGGTTAGAGGTTATGATTTCTCTTACATTGATGGTTTGTGGGTACCTGGCTGTATCTATTAATGGACCCTTTACTAGAAGTCTACATCATTTCCAGTGTGACCTAAGATCTCTTTAAAAATCGGGACTGGGTTGAGAGAACTTTGTCTTCGTTGTTATTGCCGGGATTTCTGTGTTTCCAGTTGCTCTGCCCTCCCCGAAGGCTACTTTATTCTTGTACCTTTGCAGTCACATTTGGCAGCCAGCTGTTGTGTGATGTGAGGATAGGATATTGATTGTTTCCTGTTGCCCGTGGGACAGGAATGCCTCTCGAATTAGAGCTAATTTTGGAGTTTGAAGTATTAAATGTCAAATTTGAAAGAAAGCATGTCTAAGACTTCTTTGTTGCAGAAGGGGAGGTCATCCTAGGCCCAGGGGGGAGGGAAAGGAAAAAAGAAAAGGGAAAAGAGAGAAGCGCCCATGAGTCCCCCCTTTTCCAAACCATACGATTGGCACGCCCGGAAAACACTTTCCATTTTTGTAAAGTCCACCTTAAGATTTATTTCTTAATCTAAAGCCATTTGCTAGGTGGACTGTGAGGTTGGAATACTCAACTGTGGGGAAATTTCCCAGTTATAGTTAGTTTAAAAAAAAAACAGGACTGAGGATGCAGCTCAGTGGTATAGTTCATGCTTTGTGGGAGGGAGGTCCTGGGTTCCACCCCCCAGCACTGCCAAACAAACAAGCAAATAAACACTTTATTTGGCCATGAAATTGACAATTTTTTTGTGTGTGTGGTACTGGGGATTGGACCCAGGGGCATTCTACCTCTGAGCTACACCCCCAGCCCTATTTTTTATTCTTTATTTTTGAAACAGGGTCTCACTAAGTTGCAGAGGCCTCACTAAGTAGCTGAGACTGGCTGTGAATCTACGATTCTCCTGTCTCGGCCTCCCAAGTAGTGGGATGACAAGTGTGCGCCACCACGCCTGGCTGACAATTTTTTTTGTGTGTGTGGTACTGGGGATTGAACCCAGGGGCATTCTACCTCTGAGCTACACCCCCAGCCCTATTTTTATTCTTTATTTTTGAAACAGGGTCTCACTAAGTTGCGGAGGGCCTCACTAAGTAGCTGAGGCTGGCCGCGAACCTGCTATCCTCCTGTCTCAGCCTCCCAAGTACTGGGATGACAAGCGTGCGCCACCATGCCTGGCTGATAATTTGTTTTTTTGTTCAAACATTTGATTGACTTCTTTATGCAGAACGGCCGATAATCTGTATGGGCTTTTGTAACATATTAGTAAAGCCATACCTAGATAGAGCAATTAGAAAAGGTGTCACTCTGGGCAGACCAATTAGAGAAAGGCATCCCTTCTGAATAGGCCAATTAAAAAAACAGCTTATCCTCCAGTGGACCAATTGGAAAAGACTCCTGCTTTGGGGCAGACCAATGGGAACAATGCCCCCTCTTGGAGTGGTGCATGGTACATGGTTTAGCAAGCAGCCAGCACCTGATTTCAGGAGAAAAATACACTGTTTCCTCCAGGGACAGAGGTTGGTAAGCCAAAAAGGGTCTGGATTTCTGCCCCCAGTGGCACCTTCCAGTGGGCGCTGTGGCTGTTGTCACTGTAAACAGGCATGAGATCTGCCCTCAGTGGAGCCTGCCTTCTAGAATTGGAACTGAGCTGGGAGTCACAGACCCAGAACTCATGCTGTTACAGTGAAAAACAAAATGTTTTCTCCGTGAGTGATAGATCAGACTTCCCAGGATTTTAGAATTGGTCCTGGTCCATCTTTGGCAAAGTCCCCTTTGTTGCTGGCTCTGTAAGAGAAAGAGAAGCAAGTTGGAGAATCTGGGTGAGAAAGAAATTCTCCGGTGTGTTTGCGTCACTCACTGCCCATAAGACATAAGACTTGCCCTGGCATGTCATGATTAGGGTGTTGGGGAAGAGCCCAGCACTGGACCCTCACACCCTACCACCCTCTGTCTCCGGAGTCATCACTCAACCTGATGCAGGGCCTAGGGCTCCGACTTCCTGTATGTTAAGAGCTGAAGCAGCTGTTCAGCCAGGACCTGAGAGACCCCAGGCTCCAAGTTCCAAGAGAAAAATCTCCCCAGAGTGCTGATTGCTCATCATCCCCTCTGCACAGCTCCTTCCTTGGATGAGTAAATAGTGTGACAGTTTAATAAGGGGCCTGTGACAATTACAAGCAAGTGGAGAAAATGGAAAGCCAGAGCCTTTGAGCAGGCATTTATTTTTTCTTTCTGGGAAAAGAACATGGTGGTTTTGGGTTTCTCTGTGTGTAATCCGAGAAGCTCATCCATCTCTCTGTGACAGAGGAAACTTTCAGTATTGAGAAAGGAACTTCTGATTTATCACTAACAGCTGGGTGGGCCATGCCTCCTTGGTGCCCAGGCAAAAGCAACTTTTTAAATATAGTTGCTCAGCATGGTCTCTGCCTCCAGAAAGATTCCTAAGCTGGTGCTCTGTGTATTGTAGTGCTGTGGGGGCTCCGTCATCCTAAGTGTATGCATACAGAGGACCTCTGAATGTGACTGTATTTGGAGGTAAAGTATTTAAAGAGGTGAATGAGGTCATAGGTATCGGCCCTAATGCAGTATGACTGGTGTCCCTATAAGAAGAGGAACCATGGCCACATGCAGAGGAAAGACCATGCATGTGAAGATACATGGAGAAGGCGGCCACCTACAAACCAGGGAGAGGGCTCAGGAGAAACCAACCCTGCCCAAGCCTTGATTGTGGACCTCCGGCCTCCAGAGTCATGAGGAAATACATTTCTGTCAAATAGGCCACCCAGCCCCGGGTGCTTTGTAATGGCAGTCTTAGCAAACCAATATCATGTTCCTATGTCTAGATTCCCTGGGTGTCCTGAACACTAAGGCTCAGAGTTTCGGTTAGCATTCTCATTGCCGTGACCCCAAATACCTGACGACCACAACCTAGAGGAACGAAGATTTATTTGCTCATAGTTCTGGATGTTTCAGTCCGTGTTAGGCTGGGTCACGTCTGCAGAGCTTAGGGCACGGTGGTGGGAAGCAGAGAGAGTGAAAGGGAACCATGGATATATATGTAGTCCCCAAGGCTGGGTCACATCTGCAGAGCTTAGGGCACAGCGGTGGGAAGCAGAGAGAGAGTGAAGGGGGGCCATGGATATATATGTATGTAGTCCCAAGGCCACACCCCCAATGACCCATGTCATCGAGCTACACCCTACCTGTCTATCTTACCACCCAATGAATCAGTTATTGAGACTTCTTTCTCAGGAGTTCTTCCTTCTTCAGACTTTCCCTGTGGGAGAGAACCTGGGGTCTCCCTGTCACACCCCTTACTTCACTCACCTCTGCTCTGTGCTGAGCGACCTTCTGTCTAGACACACAACACCTGTACCCGAGCCACCTCCTCTGGAGTACGGAAACATCTTGCTGGTGGACTCCTGTTTTGCTTTGGTGGGGTGGTGCCCTGTGCTGAGTGGAGGGGCGGGAAGATATTCCGGTTTGAAAATATTTAGTCTCAGTAGTGGTTTCTTGATTTCTCTGGCGCATGTCTACAACCATCAAAAGAATGAAGTGTTTTAAGTTCCCATTAAAATTTCTTAAGGGATACATTTTAGAGAAAGGAAGTTATAAGGATGGTCCGCAAAGGCATCTGTGTTTTAATTGTTTATAGGATATTTACATGCGATATGTGGGTAATTTACATAGGATTTGTGTGAACCTAAAAGGGCATTCAACATAATGCCTTGTTCAGATCCTCAAGTGTTCACACTAAAAATGTTCTTGCCAATATTGAATATTGTCGTGTACATTCATTTCCCGGGGCTGCTGTATCCACGTGGCTTAAACAACAGAAATCAATTGTCTCACAGTCTGGGGTCTGGATGTGTGCGGTCAGGTGCTGGCCTGGGTGGTTCCTTCTGAGGACTCTGAGGAAAGGGTCTTCCCAGGCGTTTGTCCTGGCTTCCGGTTGGTTCCTTGACTTGGGAATGGTGTTGGTCCTGAATCTCCACGTGGCTTTCTGTCTGTGCCTGTCTGCCTTTGGTCCAAATTTCCCCTTCTGGGATGGTTACTTTGCATTAGGGCCCATCCTAAGGACCTCATCTTAACTTGATCACCTGCAAAAAGATCTTATTTCCAAATAAGGGCATAGTCACAGATACTGGGGGTTAGGACTCCAACATCTTTTGGGGGGCACAATTCAATCCAAACATTATGTTTGATTTTTCTCACTAGCTCCAAAAAGGACTTCAGCCTCTCAAAGCAAAGAGTAAGAGACAGACAAGGTCAAGGGGGCGTAAGGGAGATGGAGTGGTCTGGGTCCAAAGAAACAGTCATCCCTTGGTATCTGTAGAGGATCAGTTCCAGGATCCCCCAGATAAAAATATCTGCAGATGCTCAAGTCTCTTATAGACAGTAAAATAGTGTCATATTTACATATAACTTATGCAATCCTTCTGTTATCTATCGATCGATCTATCTAATCTTTTCATGTAATACTGGGGATTGAACCCAGGGGCTTTCTTCCACTGAGCTACCCCTAGCCCTTTTTGTTTTAAAAGAGTTATTGTGTGCTGGCCTAGAACCTGCGATCCTCCTGTCTCAGCCTCCCAAGTACTGGGATTACAGGCGTGTGCTACTGCGCCTGACCTTCTGTATACTTTAAATCATTTCTAGATTGCTTATAATACCTAATATAATGTAAATGATCTATAAACAGTTGTTATACTATATTGTTTAAAGAATAATGTCAAGGAAAAAAAGAGTCCGTCCAGGTTCAGTACAGATGTGACCCTCCCCCCACCCAGTATTTTCCGCACATGCGTGGTTGGATCCTCGGATGCAGAGCAGTGGATACTGAGAACTGACTGTCCCAGCCCTGCCACTGGCGGTCCTGGTATTTGTATTAGAACACTGCCTGGGCCCCTGGGGAGCTTAGTTGCCTCTGTACCCCTGTTCTGGCGTTCTGAGATACTTACCCAGGAGATAGTCTCTGTTAAGGGTGTGTGGGGTTCATGGTGCGGTGGCAGGTAACTTGGGGAGAGAAACAGGGATTCCACGTGGAGTCGAGATGTGCTGCAGAATGAGGGTGGTTATGTGATGTTCTACCAAAGAAGACCTGGGCCCTGGGAACAGCCCGGTGCTGGGAGCTCTCCAGCCGGCCTGGCGTGGCGGGAAGGCAGAGAAGCGAGCAACATCGGGTGCTACTGCCCGGCCTTGCTTTTCACCCACACACCCTGTAGTGAATCCCCATTTGGCAAAACCGTCGTATGTGTTGTGGTTACTATTAGGACAACCATTATACATTGTCTTTTTATTTTTTTTTTTAAATGAGGGCAAAAAGAGCTGTGTTGAATATTCTATTTGCAGCTCATTCTTGGAGACTCTGAAGGCTGCTCTCCTGTCTCCGTCACCCCCTGCACTCAACTTTGCTGTGGGTGGGAGTGGGGTAAAGGCTCCCGGAAGTGCAGAGGGACACGATGATTAATGCCAACCCAGCTCTTTCTGGAACGATGAGTTTGGGAAGTTTGAGAGGAAGGTCAGTTTTTATTGATGCTAAAAAGCCGACGTGAAAGTGGAGCCTTTAATATCCATAAAGTAGCCGATCGATCCACCTAAATAGTTCGCTAGGAGCCTCTTAAAGAATACCATTTGGCAGCCTCTTGTCTTCTGCGTGAGTGTCCTTACAAACATTTATAATGTATGTGATTGCGGAACCGGCATGGATGATTCTAAGAGGCTCTTGAGTCGCCCCCCTCTTCCACCATTCTTGATAGGTGTGCGACTGTAAGGGGGAAAAGCTTACTGTGCACTTGGTACCGCAGAGGAAAGGGTTCGAAAAGTCAAGGCTGCCAAGTTTCCTGCCGCCCTGACCTTACTTAGATCTGTCGTCCTTACCTTCTGTATTCGTTTCCCGGCCTCTCTGATAAAGTACCATAAACCAGAGGGGCCTAAAGCTACCAAGATGTCTTCTCCCCCGGATCTGAAGGCCAGAAGTAGGAAATCAGGTGTGGGCAGGGCCATGGCCCCTCTGAACCCAGAGGGGAGACTCTTTTTGTCTCTTTCCAGCTTCTAGTGGTTGCCCACAGTCTTTGGCCTTCCATGGCTTTATGGGCTGTGGTTTGACTATGTCCTCTGGAATTCATGCGTTGGAAAATGAGTCCCCAGTGTGGTGGTACTGAGAGGCGGTGGGACCTTGAGGAGAGATGCACCCTCATACATGCACGACTGCCATGTGCACCGGGAGGAGCAGGAGCAGTTATCGCAGGAGCAGGCTGTTATAAAGCGAGGCTGCCCCTCGGGTCGTCTGTCTTCTACACATGTCGGTTTGTCCTTCTGCTTTTCTGCCATATTATGACATGGCACGAGACCATCACCAGAAGCCGAGCAGATGCCTGCTCCTTACTCTTGGATATCCCAGCTTCCGGAACCATGTGCTACTTGATGCCTTTCCTTTATAAATTACCCAGCCTGTGGTATTTTGCTACAGCACCGGAAAGTGGATTAAGACACTCCTCACTCGCGTCTCTGCCTCCGTCTTCGCATGGCCCTTCTTCTGTGTGTGTCTGTGTCTCCTCTTGTAAGGACACCAGCCACATTAGATTACAGATCCCCCTAGATGACCTTATCTTAACCAATTACATCGGCAATGACCGATTTCCAAGTGAGGTCACATTCGGAGGTGCTAGGGGTTAGGACTACAGCTTATCTTTTTTAGGGATGCGAGTCAGCCCTTAGCAGGCTTAGCACAGGAACTTGCTGTCCTTACCTCCGAGCACTCTGCCTCCCCATTTCCTGCTTCTCCAGCTCAGCAGCACCTCACCTTCTCCATCCTTCTCGGCTCCTGTTGGTTATTTGGCTCCTGTGAGTTTCACCTCTGTGTTTCTCTTCAATTTCTTTCCTATTGATCAGTGTCTTTCCATGGGCTGGATCCTCCTTCATCTTCCTGATCCGTAGCTCCTCATGGCATCATCCACCCTGTCTACAAATAAACTCCAATCATGCTACAGCCCTGCTGAGAAAACCCTGACGGGTTCCCTGCTGATCTTCAGAGCAAATGCCAAATTTGGTCCTCTGCATTCAAGGCTCCCCCTGATGGGTCCCAGTGTTGCATCGTGAGCTTCTTTCCCAGCAGTGTTGGTGTTGACTTGGGCGAGGTGTGTTCTCTTGTCCTCTGCGCCGCGTTCTTGTATGGACCTGCTGGCTGCTGGTGCCCGTGCTAGGCAGCCCTTCCTAGCCCCGCAGGAATGCCTCGTTCATCTTTGGAGCCTGCCCTCCCCCACCCAGCCTGGGGCCTCCCCGTGTCACCTCTCATATTTCACGTGGCACCCTAGGCGTTAATGAGTGTTTGTTGACGTCCTCCTCAAATCATAGGATTATTTAGGGTAGAACTGGTCTGAGTAATTAAAAACCAACTCTGCTGTGGCTGTCATGATTTTTCACAAAGAGCAGGTGCTTAGGCGAGCCCAGTGGGATGAAGGGCTCTGTGCGGAAGCTCTGGCTGCATTTCTGAGGGTTGGTCATGGTCCAAAGGTTTCCTCTTGAGTCTGGCTGTCTTAATGTTACCCTGTCGAGCCCTGTGTGCACCGTGACACCTAAGTTAATCAGTACTGTGGAAGTCAGCCTTTATCCAAAGTCAGCCGCGGGTTTATTGTGGTTTATTTTTTAACTTCCTGATGGACTGGATGAAGAGTGGTTGGAAAGAATTTTGCAGAGAGGTTTCAGGATGGACCAGATCCTGGTAACCCTCCCGGACTGTATTGGGTTCCTGGAAGGGCTGCCACAATGTACTACACAGTGGTGGCCCAGAACAACAGAAACGTGCTGTCACACGGTTCTGGAGGCTGGAAGTCCCAAATCCAGGTGTTGACAGGGCTATGTGCTGTCTGAAGGTGCAGCGGAGGATCAGTTCCATGGCTCTCTCTCAACTTCTAGTAGTTTCTTGGCTTGTGGCAGGATAACTCTGGTTTTTATGCAGAGTTCTCCCTATATGTCTCTCCTTTTTCTTTTCTCTCTCTTTTTTTCTTCTTTTTTTGGTACTGGGGATTGAACCTGGGGCATTCTACCTCCAAGCTACACCCCTAACTCTTTATTGTGAAACAGGGTCTTGCTAAACTGCAGAGAGACTTGCTTAGTTGCTGAGGCTGGCTGTGAACCTGCAACCCTCCTGTCGTAGCCTCCCAAGTACTGGGATTACAGGTGTATGCCACCACAGTCAGCTTATGTCTCTCCTTTTTATAAGGACACTTGTCATATTGGATTAGGGTTCCACTCTAATAACCTTTTTTTTCCTGGGTGCTGGGGATGGAACCCAGGGGAGTTCTACCTCTGAGCTATACCCCCAGCCCATTTTATTTTATTTATTTTATTTTACTTTATTTTTTTTGAAACAGGGTCTCGCTAAGTTACTGAGGGCCTTGGTAAGTTGCTGAGACTAGCCTCGAATCTGTGATCCTCCATCTCAGTCTCCCAAGTACTGGGATTACCACTGTACCCAACTTAATATGAACCTTATTTTAACTAATTGTCTGCAACAACCCTATTTCCAAAGCAGGTCACATTCCGAGGTCCTGGGAGTGGGCCTTCAACATGAAATCCTTTAGGGGACACAGTTGAACCCATAGCAAGTACTAGCCAGCGCTTTGCTATAGAGTCTGGGGTGTGTCTGCTGGGTGATTGGGGTGGCTCACTGTCAGGTCGCAGGGCTGCGCCCTCAGAGGTGAGAGGGGATGCCCATCTTCATCCACACTGCCCACCTCTGGTCCCTGGGAAGACAGTTCCGGGTTCCTATACCTGGCGGTGGGTGCACTGCCTGTAGTTCTCATGCCAAGGCTCAGGCTGGTGGCCAAGAGTGGCCAGTGTGGACAGAGGTGGAGACAGAGGTCAGCTCTGCTGGGCTAGCAGCAGAGATCGCCAGGTCCTCCGGGAGGCAGCTTTTGAGATCTCAGAGGTAAGGACCCAGCATCAGTCACCTCTGTGTTCAGCTAATGTTTAAGCTTGTCAGTCGCCCCTATTCTCTTGGTCTTGTCCCACCCATCCTGTTTCTTCCTCTGCAAACCAAGTTCTGATAATGAACAACTGAGCCATGGCCACTGCTAAGACAGCAGAGGTTGCCTCCCTAGGACGTCTTTGGTGTAGAGATTTGGGAATTATGCTTTTGAAGTGACCCGTTTGGATAGTCAGATGCTACTGTTTTTCCTTGCTCCCACCGTATTATCAGACACAGCTGCCACAGTGACCTGGTACCAGCTGAGAGTCCAGCTCTAGCCCCACCCGGTTCCCATCGATCGCCCTGCAAGATGTCAGGCGTCAGCTTCCCTGTGGACTCAGAGTCAAATTCAGGGTTGGCTGTGTCCCAGCTGGGCGACCTTTGGGCAACTTTCTTGATCTCTGTTAACCAAGAGTTTCTCATGTGTGAAGTGGGGAAGTTCTAGCATCTTCCTCAGAGGTGGTGGAGCGTATATGAGACAGGTAAAACGGCTTGGTCTTGCTTGTCCAGTGCTTAATAAATGGGACTGGTCCCAGTGTGAGCTTTCTATGGTATGGTGACCGTGGTCCACCCGTGCGCCTATTTGTTTTCATACTGTGCAGTTGACAAAGAGTAGCAATTGTCCAAATCAATTTTATGCTTACTGACAGCTCACCTAGATAAGGCAGCCCTGTTGGAATACAGTCGTCCCTGCCTTGTGAAGGAGAGGTTCCAGGACCCTTCCCCCCAACTGGATACCAAAGTCTGTGGGTGCCCACGTTTCTTATATCAAATGGCATAGTATCTACCTATAACCCTCGCATATCCTCCCTTAGACTTTAAGTCATCTCTGGATTACTTATAATACCTAAGACAACGGAATGCTGTATAAACAGTTGTTATACCATATTGTTTGGGGGAATAAAGACAAGAAAAAGAGGTCTGTACATGTTGAGCACAGATGTGACCGTCACAGGCATAAGTGCATAGTATACATAAGAGACTCCAGGTGAACAGTGCTCCAAAAAAGTGCTGGAGACAGAGCGGGGACCTGTGGAATGGCAGGAGACATGGCAGGGTGTGGCTACACATCACTTCATTCATGTGGAGTTAGTGTCCTGCTCAGCGTGGGGCGAATTCAAGTTTTGCTTTTTGGAACTTTCTGGAATCCCCCCCCTCAGTATTTTCCATCAGAGGTTGATTGAATCTTTGGATGTGGAACCCAGGGATATGGAGGGCCGACTGTATTTACACAGTTTAGGTTATTCAGACAGCTGTCTACATTGATTGATTCGTTGATTGATCAGGACCCCCAGAGCCTCACCTTATGTATTGCTTAACTATAAGCCATCGCATTATCAGTCAGTATTTTGTTTATGTGATGATAAAAAGGTGTTCAGTATGATGAGGTCCACACTACTGATCCATTTTTAAAAAATGTGATATAAGCCGGGCGTGGTGGTGCATGCTTGTAATCCCAGTACTTGGGAGGCTGAGGCAGGAGTATCACAGGTTCGCTGCCAGCCTCAGCTACTCAGTGAGGCCCTCCACAACTTAGTGAGACCCTGTTTCCAAATAAAGAATAAAAAATAGGGCTGGAGGTGTAGCTCGGAGGTAGAATGCCCCTGGGTTCAATCCCCAATACCGCAAAAAAGAAAAACATGTGATATAGATCAAACTGTCTAATTTTTCTTTCCTTGTTTTTAATGGTGAAGAAGGAGAGCTTGGATTTGCAACCAATAAATCCTTTTTTCCCCCATGAAAGCAACATTAAAATCTTTCCAACCTTATTTTGACATAACAAAGTTCCCTTAATTGTGATGAAAGAGATGGATAATGGATGCTTGACCCAGATTCATACTGTGGGACCCAACAGGATAGGATATCATAAACTGAGAATAAAAACTCCAATCACAGCTACCTTTCTATGAAAAAAAAGAGGCATCTCAGAATTTGAAGTGTATTTTTATAGTGATCACATTCTTTTAAATGAGAAACATCCCTTTGAAGTCTGTGATAGCGTGTTTTCTTGAAACGATTCTTTGATTGGACTTGACTATATAAATATTCATGTTGTTGTATGTTTGTATTTCACATTGTTTTACTATTTAGGTTTTTTTAACCAATGGAATAGTTTAAAAATGTTTGCTAAGTACTGAAAGTACTGTTGAGTTGAAATTAATTTTAATCCTTGCCCACACAAATTAGCTTATTCTTGCAAAAAAAATTACCTTTGCAACTAGGTGTTTGACTAAATGACAAATTAGAGGTCTTCATGTAAAAAGAGTTCTGGACATTGGTGTCCTGGATAGAATTAAATATTTGTGTTTCAGTGTTGGAATGGCCCCAGTGTCTCGTGTGACCCTAGCCAAGTCGACAAACCTCCCTTAGATCAAGCTTGTCCCTTTCATTCGTGGGAAAACCCTCAGTCCTTCCTTAAATGATGACATTTTCAGAGGGTTTATGCTATTTTCTGCACATTCACAAAATGAGATCCAGAGGAATTTGGGGGATATAAGAGGAACTTTCTTTTTTTTTCGATACTGGGGATTGAACCCAGGGGCATTCTACCTCCGAGCTACACCCCCAGCCCTATTTTTTATTCTTTATTTGGAAACCGGGTCTCACTAAGTTGCGGAGAGCCTCACTAAGTAGCAGAGGCTGGCTGCGAACCTGCGATCCTCTTGTCTCAGCCTCCCAAGTACTGGGATTGCAAGCGTGCGCCACCATGCCCAGCAATAAGAGGAACTTTCTAAAACATACTTGGGTTGTATGTAATGGGACAAATGATATTGGTTTTAAATGGTTGGCTTCCTTTTTTATGTTTTTTTGATAGCTGATTTAGATGATGTTACTCTTAAGTCGTGATGTCATTTAAGAAAACTAAACAAAATCAAGTGGGGGTGGCTATAAATTTCTCCTTCAGTGGTTTCAGTTACTGTAAGGGTTTTAAAGACCTCTCTATGGGCTGAAATGCCAACAAACAATGGTTTCTTCGTAGAATCAGCTTAAGTCTCCCCATTCCTGTAACCTAAAATTAATCATAGCTCTCTGGCCAGTATGTACGTCACAGTCACTTATTACAATAGATTGGCTTTTTATGTTCAAATATCAAAATCCTGGATGGTTTTGCACATGGATTTGCTTTAGAAAAATCTCCTTTCGGGGTCTACCCTTTAGGCCCCTTTCTATCTCTGTTTACGTTTTGCTAAACTTTCAGTGGTAAAGAGTAGAAAGGGCACTGGTCTGATGTTTCCTGAACTTCTTGCATCTCCAAGAGCAGCCGAAAGAAGGAAAACCCAAGGTGATATAAAGACAAATAAAAAGATGGTGCAGTCAGTGCAGATGTCCAACGCTAAGAAGCAAACGATACACTCATTTGTAGAAAAGTTAAGAACTTAAAGTGGTAAGTCTGTTGAACATCACAAGCTGGGCGTCTACGTGACAGAGAGGGGGGACACAGAATGTTCTGTTCGCTCAGAGATGTCTGGAGATGGTTGGATGTCTTGAGTGTGCTCAGGTCATATCACTTCCCCTCAGGAGCTTGGTCTCTTGTCCTTTAGATCGGTCGCTTTCTTTCCTATCTCTAAAATTTGTAACAAGTTTTACTGGGTGTTGTGGGCGGAGTCACCTCTCCCCCTGACCCAGATGCATATGTTGAAGCGCTGTAAACCCGAGTACCATAGAATGGGACTGTATTTGGAGATACAGTCTTTTTTTTTTTTTTTTTTTTGTGGTACCAGGAATTGAACCCAGGGGCTACACCCCCAGCCCTATTTTTTATTCTTTATTTGGAAACAGGGTCTCACTAAGTTGAGGAGGGTCTCACTAAGTAGCTGAGGCTGGCCGCGAACCCGGATCCTCCGGTCTCAGCCACCCAAGTACTGGGATTACAAGCATGCGCCACCACGCCTGGCTCTTATTTTATTCTTTTTTTTTTTTTTGCGGTACCAGGGATTGAACACAGGGGCGTTCTACCTCCGCGCTACGCCCCCGGCCCTAATTTTTTTATACTTTATTTTGAGACCAG
>PVJS01050959.1:0-14134 GCA_004027185.1 Glis glis | reverse complement strand
CCTGTCGTCTATGAGTACGGAAGGAGGTAACTACCTATCACAGCTCTCTTGAGGCTACCTCCGGAACTACCTGCGGGACCTCCCCCTGAGGAATTTGCCAGCGCCATCTTTGCCATTAATATGCTGAATTACTGCCACGTGGGAGAGGCCCGGTACTACAGAGCAGGCTTCTGCCAGTCCACAGAGCAGGCTTCTGCCAGTCCACCAGGCCCTTTCATGGCACTGGGTAGAGGGCCCAGCAGTGCTGTCCTGCTGTGTGGTACAGGCCATTCATTACAATCCATTCATTTAAATAGATATGCAGTATCTCCATCTATGGCTACATTTTCAGCCTCAAAAAAAAGTTGGGAATGGCAAAGGAGAATAATAAAAGCATATTTTAGACTTAAAATTTCTTTAAATTTATTTTGAAAACATGAGGTTATGGATCCATGATTACATTACATTAATGGCTTTATAGAAACACTAAATGGACTTTTATTTCTGTTGATTCTATTTTACCAGTCAGTGAATAAATAAACAAATTGCTGATTAAACAGAGAATACTTAGTAGTTAACAATATCAAAAAAGGATTTATTGCTGGGCATGGTGGTGCACACTTGTAATCCCTGTACTTGGGAGGCTGACACAGGAGGATTTCAGGTTCGAAGCCAGCCTCAGCAACTTAGTGAGGCTCTCAACAACTTAGCGAGACCCTGTTTCCAAATAAATAAAATAGGTCTGGGGGTGCATCCTGGAGGTAGAAGGCCCCTGGGTTCCATCCCCAGTACCACAAAAAAACAACCCCCCCAAAAAAACAAAAAAAAGATTTATTTTAATTAGATATCTGAATTTCAAACCAGATTTTTTTTTTTGAGGTAGTGGGGACTGAACTCAGGGGCATTCTACCTCCAAGCTACACCCCCCAGTCCTATTATATTCTTTATTTTGAAACAGGGTCACACTAACAAGTTGCTGAGGCTGGCTACGAACCTGCGATCCTCCTGTCTCAGCCTCCCAAGTACTGGGATTACAAGCGTGCACCACCATGCCTGGCTCAAACCAGAAAATTTTACAGACTGAGATTTCTAAATATTGTTAGGTTTTCTTTTTTATGTTTTCTGAGAATATGCTTATTTATAGATGTTTTCGTGTTAGTTATATAATTAATGATTGAATGGCAGCATAAAAATAGCAAAAAAAATTGCACTGTCAGGAATAGAAGCTGAAATTTTTATACCAATTTAATACATATAAACATATCCAATAATTTCCTGAGGTTTTAGTATTGAATATTCTAACAATATATTTAGAAAATAGAATACTATACATTCAGATTAATTCAGATTAATTAAATTTTAATGTACCTTAATATTCATGTGTATATAATGGATTTGCTTTATACTATTGGAAATATAGTTTTAAAGAATTACATCTAATAATGCCTATGTGTGAACATTCAGTGTTGTATAAATGTCTGGGGAAACCTCATTTTTATATTTTATTTTACTAAAAACTGAAGTATACATATTGAATGAAAGAACACCATTCATTACATTTTAATTCTGCCTTGCTACTATGGCAGTCATTTGGGGTTCTAAATTCGGCTTAATCTCTGTGACACCTCCAAATGAAATTCGAGACTGAAACGAAATAGAAACAGAAGTTTGGAGTCTTGCAAATAATTTCTGATGGAAATTTGCTTAGAGTCAAGTACATTGAGAGAGAAACAGGATCTGAAGAAAAGTGAGTACTATATCCAAGAATATGAGAATAAGATAAATATAGAAGACATGACAACATCCAACAGATTTTCTCTTTGGTCCTGTATGTGATCATGAGAAAAAATACATTTTTTTTTCTGTCTATGTGGCCCCTGGCTTTGATGGTCATATAAGCACTGCATTAAAGACTGAACTCCCTGAACACTCCCGTTAAGCTCTTGTGGGCAGCTGGCTCTCCATTGCCCACGGGCAAATACTCAACTTCTGACCATTTGGATTTGAATATTGTGCTGCTTGGTATAGTGTCCTTGCTGCCTAATCCACTCCAAGCATATACAGGGATTTATAAAAACTCAGTAAGATGACACAATTATGGATATTATAAATCTTTATTTTTCCTAACTGAAAATGGGAAATTATTAAATATTGATACTATATCTTGTCTCTCCCCACCTAAATCTTGGTGTCTCTATGAATGTGTCTCTTTGTTTTTCTATTTGTATGTGTGGCCAAATGTTAGGATCTTCTCCCTCTTGCTATTTGTTTTTCATCAGGAATCTCAAGATATGGGTTATTTTTTATCTTTTTAAGGGTTAGGTAATATGTTTTTACTTACTTTCTTTAATATACTCTTAAATCACTATTGGTAGAATGGCCATTTTGATAATACTAACTCTGCCTATCCAAGAGCAAAGGGGAATCTTTCCATCTTCTAAGATCTTCAATTTCTTTCGTTAGTGTTTTATAATTCTCATTGTAGAGGTCTTTTACCTCCTTGGTCAGGTTTATTCCTAGGTATTTTATTGGTTTTGAGGTTATTGGGATGGTATTTTTTTCTGGATTTCTTTCTCAGTAGATTCATGGTTGGCATATAGAAAAGCTACTGGTTTTTTTAGGTTGATTTTGTATCCCACTACTTTCCTGAATTTGTTAATCAGCTCCAGTAGTCTTTTGGTTGAGTGTTTTGGGTCTTCTAGATATAAGATCATGTCATTCTTCATAGACCTAGAAAAGTCCTAAATTTCATATGGAGAAACAAAAGATTCAGAATAGCCAAAGCAATTCTCAGCAATAAGAACCATGCAGAAGGCATCACAATTCCTGACTTCAAATTATACTACAGAACTAGAGTAATAAAACAGCATGATATTGGCACAAAAACAGACACCTAGAACAATGGAACAGAATAGAAGGTACAGAAACAAATCCATACACTTATAGCCAATTGATTTTCAACAAAGGGGACAGACACATACATTGGAGAAAAAACAGTCTTTTCAACAAATGACGTTGGAAAAACTGGTTATCCATTTGTAGAAAAATGGAACTAAATCCTTACCTTCACCCTGCACAAGAGTCAAATCCAGATGGATCAAAGAGCTGGAAGTTAGATCAGAAACTGTGAAGCTACTAGAGGAGGGCATAGGTTCAACACTCCAACATATAGGCACAGGTAGAAATATCTTCAACAAGACCCCTGAAGCTCAGGAAATTAAAAGAAGAATTAATAAGTAGGATGGCATTAAACTAAAAAGTTTCTGCATATCAAAGGAAACCATCAAGAGTCTAAAGAGAAAGCCTACAGAATGGGAGAAGATCTTTACCAGCTATCCCTCTGACAGAAGACTAATATCTAGAATATACAAAGAACTCAAAAGACTTTACACTTAGAAAAAAACAAAAACAAATAACCAACTGAATTGAAAAGAATCCTCACAAAAGAAGAGATACAAATGGCCAATAGATACATGAAAAATGTTCAACATCATTAGCAATCAGGGAGATGTAAATCAAAACTACTCTTGAGATTCCAGCTAACCTAATCAGAATGGCAATCATCGAAAAGTCAAACAACAATAAATGTTGGTGAGGATGTGGGGAAATAGGAACTCTTCGACACTGTTGGTGGGATTGCAAACTAGTTCGGCCGCTATGGAGATCAGTGTGGAGATTCCTTAGAAAGCTGGGAATGGATCCACCATATGATCTGGCTATACCACTCCTGGGTATCTTTCCAAAGGGGTTGAAACCAGAGAACTACAGTAATATATGCATACCCATGTTCATAGCAGCACAATTCACAATAGCCAAATTATGGAACCAACCTAGGTGTCCATAAACAGATGAATGGATTACAAAATTATGGGACATAAACACAATGGAATTCTACTTAGCAATAAAGAAAAAAATTATGCCATTTGCGAGAAAATGGAAGGACCTGGAGAACATTATGTTAAGTGCGATTAGCCAGTCACAGAAAGTGAAGGGTCATATGTTTTCTCTAATATGTGCAAGCTAGGGAGTAATTGGGATGCAAGAGGGACTCCTAATAATGGAGGAGAAACCTCAGTGGAGCCAGGGAGGTGGTCTAAGGGAAGGGGAGGCAGAAGAGTGAGGTTCGTTAATGGAATTACTACCATCGACTATGCGTACATATGTGAATATACCAACGTCATTCTCAGTATTCTGTATTGGGAAGGAGGAAAATGGGGAGGTGGGGTGGGGCACCAAGTACTGTGCATGTATGTCACTGTCAACATGATTTACATTATGATGTGAGACTATAATGCACCAATAAGAGCACATTTAAAAAGAACTCTTAGAAGCGACACCTTTTGTCTTATAGTCTCATGGCATATTAGCAATATAAAGAGAAATAAGATATTATTGTGAGTGGTAATATATATTTACATAGATTTTGAGAATATGATGGTATTAATTCTCTTCCCTAGAGCAGAATATGATATGAGGAAAGAAAAGAATGTCTTAAGGGTCTGAGAAATTAAATAATCAAATAGCATACAGCTAGAAGACTAGCAGTTACAAAAGATAATATTATACTCTCACAATTTTAGCCAAACAAAATAAAATCTGTATGCTCAATTAATATTTTTTTCTTTTCTTGCTAAATGACATGTAAAAATCAAATTTTCTTTTTCTCTGACTCATTATAAAAATCACTCAGACATTAAAATAAGAGTCATGTTAATAAGTAGTTCACTAGCATCAAAAATGCAATTTTAATGGGTTAAAATAGACTGATTTCAAATTTAAAGGAGTCGATGCTTAGCGTTTTCTTACGAAACAAATAGTTTCTAGATACCTAGATACCTATCCACAAAAACATGAATAATAAGCATGACAGACAAGGAGAAGGCTACTCATCCTGAGTTTGCTTTTCAGTAGCCCTGATGCAAATATTGTTTTATATGCATTTACCTATACTCAGTATTTAGTTTATCTTTCCTATGCAAAACAGGAGGTTACCGAGAATGTCAGCCCAGATGGTGTCTTTTTTTCTTTCTCAAGTCAAAGTGACAATTCTTATAAAATACTCTCACAGGCCTCCTCTCACCTGCCTGGTCCCTTCTGTGCCCCATCTGCACAAAGCTAATCTGATGACTTGTACTTCTTTGACCCCTTGAAATCCAGGCACCCGTGATCAGTTCAGAAAGGAAACAAATTATAGTTTAGGATTATTTTAATAGTAGAGATATTATATTAGAAAACTAGTTTTATGATACAAGAATCCTAGAATGCTATAGAAACTCAAAAACATTAAATTTCATGAATAATAGCTACTTGAATGCACAGGTCGATGCTCCTTTTGAGCCAACACATATTACCTTATCAATTTAAGAGAGTAATAACCAAACCAATAAGGTATTATTTGAATGGAAAATAATCTTCTCTTCCCTATCCTATTGAGTATTTGGAGGCACTATCACGTCAGTATCAATTTTTTTCCTCCAAAACAGCAATGTGTATGTGTCACCTTTCTTTGAAAGTATACTATACTATAATATAGCATTTCTGATTACATCAAAGAGATATATTTTCACACATCTTCAGTTGAACCCAGGGGCACTCGACCTCTGAGCTAAACCCCCAGTCCTATTTTATTTTTTGTTTTGAAACATGGTCTCTCTAAGTTACCTCACACTGGCCTTGAACCTGTGATCCTCCTATCTCAGCCTCCCAGGTACTAGGATTATAGGTGTGTGCCACTGTACCTAACTCCTTCTTCCATTTTTTATATAATAGATTTTAAAATGTATTTCTGCTGATGATAGCCTGAAACTACTTTGAATTCACTTTCATTCTTTTGTCCTTCATTTTGACTCCTGTATTTGCCACTCATCTTAACTCACTTGCTGTCATTCAAGCCACCTGTTAGGCACAAACTCTGGCAGATGTGATGATGTGATGCCTCACACAGGCTCTGCTCAGTGAGCTCTAGACTACAGTCATCCAAGTTTGACAGCTGGTTGAACTATGGTCAGTAAACTAACCCAAGTAAAGATTATTTTTAGACTAGCTGGTAACCAAGGATGTTGCTTGATACAAATAACCAGCTAGTCCATGGATTTACCAATAGGAGCCATTCTAATTGGCAAGATCCTTATGACTGATTCTTTCCAGAGTATATGGAGAAAATGTATCCACTTTATGAGAAAAGAATGGGAAGAAGTCAGAAATAGGCAGAAAAACATATCAGGAATATTTAGATCCTGAGAGAAATGTACTGTTAGAGCTTCTTTATGTCTGGATAATATTCAAATATGACCAATGAGTATTCTCAGAAAGCAAAGTGACCAAGGATAAATTAAAGAACTCAGTTGATTTTTTTTTGGTACTGGGGAATGAACCCAGAGGCATTCTACCTCTGAACTACACCCCACAGCCCTTTGGTATTTTTTTTAAACACTAAGTTGCTGAAGATAGCCTCGAACCTGCAATCCTCCTGTCTTAGTCACCCAGATATGGGTATTGCAGACAAACCAGTCTCTTAAAAGAGAATGAAATATGGCATTTTTTGCAACCATAATTGAATAAAATAGAGTGGAAAGGAAAGATAAAAATAGCAATGGATAAAAATAGCAATGGAAATTGGTTTGTCCCCATTCATCATACTAGAAAGAATTTTATCATGCTGCAAGATAAGTTCAGAGTATGTGGAATTTGATATATTATTAACATTACTTAGTGTGTTAGTCAGCTTTCCATTGCTGTGACAACATTACTGAGATAAACTTAAAGGAAGAAAGGTTTATTTTGGCTCAGAGTTTCAGAGTTTGGTCCATGGTCACTTGTCTCCATTACTTTTGTTCCCATAGTGAGGCTGTATAACATGGCAGAAGTACATGGTGAAAGAAGCTACTCACTTCTTTGTGGCCAGAAACAGAGAGAGAGAGAGAGAGAGAGAGATGGAGAGGAGAGAGAGGAAGAGACTTTCTTTTAATGGTAGGCTAAACTAGTGTTATATTTTTGGTAGAAATGATATTTCTTTGAAACTGATTTAAGAGCCAAACGTGGAGGCATAGAGTTGTTAAAATTATTATAAAAATGGAAATAAGATTCTATTGGACAAATGAAAACAATTCCAGAAGGAGAAAAATTTGCTTCTTCCCAGCTGTGGTAAATTGATTCATAGGGCGGTAGCTATGTTCTTTAGCCTGATGCGACCAGAACACTGGTCATGGAGCCTCATGATACAACTGAGCATTTCCATTTATGGTTCACCTGCAAAGTGTGAAGAAAACCAGCAATGACCATTTAGATTTTCGGAGAAAGGTTCACTTCTCTACACCCTTAAGATTGGATCAGTTTCACCAGTTGCATTCCCCAACCAAGATTCTGTGCCAAGAAAAGTGCCAATTTTCTAAGTGTGAGGACAGTTAAGAAGCTAGAAGTATGGATAAGATATAATCTATGGAGTCATTCTTGAGTACACTTGAAGTGCTAATCTTATAAACTCTAAAGAGGTTGTGTTTATTTATTCTTTTTATTATGGAAGCATATACACAAAAAAATGAAATTTTATAAAACACAATAAAACCTAATGCACCCATCACCCAACTTCAGTAGCTAACACTTTGCCAATAGCCTTTCATATGTCACTCCACCTGTTCTTGTTTTTAGTCTCAACAACAATTAGGTTTGATTGGGATTGACCAATGAGTATAAGTGTAGTCAGCTATGGTAGACAGAATATGAAAGATGACCACTTAAGATGCCCACCTCCTGGTTATTCAAACACTAATCTAGGTACTGTCAAGAAGGGAATTTGCAGGTATAATCGTGATAAGAAAATCATCTTGGACCATCTGGGTAGACCCAAACTAATAGTCTGAGCCCTCAAAAGTAGAGTAATTTATTGAGCTGGAGCCAGACAGAAGAGGAAGAAGGATTGATGAGATAGAAAGGAAAAATCATATTCTCATAGCACAAGAAGGACTAGACCTAGTGTTGCTGACTATATAGAGAAAGGGGACCAGGAACCAAGGAATATAAGCATGCTCTGGTGGCTGGGAATACCTCTCTGCCCAAAGCAAGCAAGTTAATGACCTCAGTCACATGGAGCCAAATTCCACCAAGAACTTGAATGAGCTTGGAAGTATATTCATCCTCAGAGCCTCAAGAAAGAAACCCAGCCCTGCTGAAAACTGGATTACCGCCTTGTGAAACCTAGGCAAGAGAACCAGCCGAGCCACTCTGTGCTTGGACTTCTGACCTATAGATCTGTGAGACAATAAATTTGTGTTGTTTTAGGCTACTCACTTTGTGGTAATTTATTATAACAGTGATAGAAATCAAATACATCAGATTTATTTCTCTTTTATAAATTCCCCCATCAGCCTTTCATCAAATGCTTTTAGCATTCACTATTGATCATTGCCTAGATCCATTATTTCATTACAGAGGGCAAAATGGTAATTTAAAAACTCTATCACTCCTTCTGTGTTTATTATCTATTATTCTTTTATTAAGAAATTTTCTCTTATTAACTATTGGCTCCCTAACATTACAATAGAACAAAATTAATGTTCTTTTTTCTTTATTTACCACTTTTTAGAACAATGTGTTGGTGTGCCAGCTTGTGCCTAAAATTTATTAAAGTAGCACTATGAATTCTTTTTTTTTTTTTTTGCGGTAACGGGGATTGAACCCAGGGTCATTCTACCTCCGCGCTACACCCCTGGCCCTAATTTTTTATACTTTATTTTGAAACCAGGTCTCACGAAGTTGCGGAGGGCCTCACTAGGTAGAGAGAGAGAGAGAGAGTCAGGGAGAGAGAGAGAGAGAGAGCTGAGGCTGGCCATGAACCCGGATCATCCAGTCTCCGCCTCCCAAAGTACTGGGATTACAAGCGTGCGCCACCACACCCAGCAAGCACTATGAATTCTGGTTCCTATGTATTTGTTGTGTTGGGTCCATTGCAGTAATTACTCTTTTCAAGGTAAAATGCCCCCTTTATTGACAACCTGCAAATTGTTTCTTGAGTCCTTTGGCATGACTCCAAGTTTTATATCATTCTTTCTTTCTGGAACAGTGAGATGTCATAACTTATTTTTCTACAGACCTGACTCAGCCATTTTTCTCCCAAGAACTTCCTTATTTTTGTGGGATATGGTATTCAGAGATTGTCATATAGATAATAGTTGAGATCATCACAACAGAGTTATTAATATTTCCTGAACTTCAAAGTGCACCAGAAGAAATGCTACCCTAAACCAGGAGTAGTGGAGAACATCTATAATCCCAGTACTTGAGAGGCTGAAACAGGAGAATCTCAGTTCAAGGACAGTGCACAGTAACTTAGCAAGACCCTGTTTCAAAATAAAAAATAAAACAGGGCTGAGGGATTAGCTCAGAGGTAGAATGTCCTGGGTTCAGTACCCAGTACCCCCAAAAAAAAAGCAAACAAAAAAGAAAGGTTATCCTATTGAAAAAAATCATGAGTTCCTACTTATTTCCATTTCAAAGATTATGGGGGTTTTATTTAATTGGTTGATTATTTTAATTATTTTACATTAATGTAAAAATTCCATTTAATTAGTTTATTTGCTATATTTTATGCATATTATATTTTTATATATGCATACATATATGTGTAAACTAATATGATAAAAATAATACTGAATGGATGTTAAATTTTTTTTACTATTCTTTCTTTCTTGAATAGATTCTATTGAAAGTATAGTTTAAATATTATGCATAAAAGTGTTTGAAATATTTTTCCTTTGTGTAGTTTTGTCATATTGTCATCCATATTTCTTCAGATTATAATTATTGATTTTTTTCTTCTGATCTAATATTTTTAGAATGTATACAACAATAAATGGTTCCAAATTATAGACAAGCTACATTTAGAGAAATCAAGCTTTGATTGCAGCCTTTCTATCTTATCTTATTTTCTTATGGAAAACTATTTTTAATAATATTCATTTATCCTTGCAATGTTTCTCTTTGAACATCTGTAAATAGAATGTTCTGCCAGGCATACCTCAAGGAAAATTCAGTAATTCTTCCAAAGTAAGTTCCAGTCTCCCTTCTTTCTCCCCAGGTAACCAGTCTTCCCCCAGGGACAAGTGAATGAGGTCTTGAGATATTGGTGGTATTTGTCTAACTCAAATCCTTCCTAAATCATCAGGTAGTTGTTTGCATCCTTTATAATATATGTCTTTCTCTCTCTTACCCAGTTAAAAAGCCAAGGGTGATACACCATCTCTGCTCAGAATTATCTGTAAACTTGACACATTGCTCTTATTATTTATACTCCTCTAATAATCAACGTGAAAAACTCTTTTGAACATTTAATCAGATAATTTATAATCCTATTTTTAGAGAAACGCATTGACTTTAGTTCATTGGTTTAAAATTGAAAACTGAGACTTTAAATTTGGAAGCTTAAGGAGAAGATAAAGAGGATTCTTACTTATATTTTCCCAACTTCTAGTCATTTAAATCTTATATATGAATTTTGTCTTCTCTTAAAGTAAGAACAAAAAGAGATCTGTATATAATTAATAAGAATTCAGAAAGTTATACAAACAATAAGTGTCAGGTCTCATTTTACTATAGTAAAATCCATTCATTTTAGAAAACCTTTGTGATAAAATATACATAAAGAAAAACTATTATATTTTCTTCATTTTTTATATTTATGTATTAGAAACCATTTAACCAATCAAGGGCATTGAGATTTTTTAACATAAAAATGTCTTCAGTATCATCAATAAATGTATGAACAATAAGTTTTTTATATTCACATGTTTTTAAATATCTTTCATTACAGATCAATTTCCTTTGTCATCACATTATTTATTTGTACACTTTTAATTACAATAAACTAAGTGAAACTTTTTTTCTTTACAGTCCACTGCTGAAACACTAATTGCTATCCTGTAGGAACTTACTTAGGGTCTTGGGTTTCCTGAACTTATTTCAAAACATCATTCCAAATAGATATGTTATGAAGAATACCATCCATTATTTAATTTTGTTCAAGATAATAATGTTTATAGGTATGTTACTTTCTATTTGAGGTAAGTGAAACTACTTTCCCATTAGTGATGTAATTTTCCTTACTATAAATACAGAGGGAATCTTACATGCAGATATCATAAAGTTATAAATCCAGGAAAGTTAATCAAATGATCAGCATTATTTATTTTGATTACTCCCCCATCCCCCCAACAAAAACCCTGCATACTCAACTTCTAAATTTAATCTTCCTCCAGAAAAAAAATTCTCCACCAGAAAAATGTAGAGGAGTTTCCTTCATATCAATAATGAAAGTTTATTTCTCATTTGTTAATAAGTACATACAGGTTTATTCATAATATTTTCTTCATTTGAATACGTAAATTAGAAGAAAGACCATTTTAGAGATGCCACTATGTGTAAATCAGAAGTTTATTCTCACTCAGCAATGATCAACAAACTTCTTAGTAAGATTTTGTGAATAAACTTTGAAATCAAATGTCAAACTTTCTCTCTTGATAATTGTGTATTGCTCTTAATGTACAAAGCTGTTTTCCCTTGTCCTGGCTGAGGAAAATATTGGATGGGAGGTGGCGAAAGAAAAAGATCACCCTCTCTTTTCTGTAGTCAGGAATAGCAGGTACTCTTTCAAACCAAGTAGAAAATACGAATACTTGAAAGTGGTTCTATTTACCAAGCCATTTGGTCCAAGCCTTTCTAAGAAAAGAGTAATGCAGAATGGACATTAGGCAAAACTCACCTACAAACACACAGTGTACATTATAAAATAAGCAGGTGGGCTCAACTTCAGAATTATTTTGTGAACCTGTGTCATCCCTTCCCTAACCCAGTTCCAGTTCCATTTCTCCCCCATGAACTGAGGCTGTAGGTCCATGCCTGCAGACACAAGACACAGGCCCATCCTTCTGGCCATCCTCACAGACTCGAGCTCCAGGCCCATCTATGCAAACTCAGTCACTAGGCGCATTTCAGGACTTGGCTAGATTCTCCAGTCTCAGGTTCAAAACTCACTCCAGTGCTAGGCCAGCCCCTGTGGACTGAGGCTTTAGGCCAGCTTCTAGAGATATAGGCTCCAGGCTAACCTTTGCTGACCCAGGCTCCAGGCCCAACCCTGTGGGTCTAGGTGCCAAGCACAGAGTAACAAATACCACATGATTTCACTTATATGTGGAATCAAAAAAGTTGAACTCATAAAAGTAGTAGAATGACAGTTACTAGAGGCTGGGATGGAGGGAGATGTTGGTCAAAGGATATAAAATTTCTTCTTTGTGTATAGACACTGGTAAAGAGTTCCTCAATAAGACCCCCAAAGCTCAGGAAATAAAATTGAGAATCAATAAATGACATCAAATTGAAAAGCATCTGTGTAGCCAAGGAAATAATCAAGAGTCTGAAGAGAGAGCCTACAGGAGAAAAATTTTGCCAGCTACTCCTCTGATATCTAGAATACAAAAAGAACTTAAAAATGTAACCCTAAAGGTCAGATAACCTAATAAAAATGGGGCAATTGAAATGAATACACACTTCTCAAAAAAATACAAATGGCCAATAAACATATGAAAAATCTTTGACAGTATTAGCAGTCAGGGAAATGCAAATAAAAACTACACTGAGATTCCATCTACGTGAGTTAGAATGGCAGTCATCAATAATATAAACAATAATAAGTATTGGCAAGGATACTGGGAAATAGGAAGTTTTATACACTGTTGGTGGGAGTATAAATTAGTACAGCCACTATGGACATCAGCGTAGAGGTTCCGAGAAAGACTAGAAATAGAACCACCACATGACCCAGTCATACCACTCCTCAGCATCCTTCCAAAAGAATTAAGAGTCAGAATACTATAGTGCTGCATGCATATCCATGTTTATATCCATGTTTATATTCACAATAGCCAAATTATGGAAGCAACCTAGGTGTTCATTAATAGATGAATGGACAAAAAATGTGGTATATACACACAGTGGAATTTTCCTCAACCATAAAGAAGAACAAAATTTTGTCATTTATAGAAAAATGGATGGAAATAGAGCATATTATGCTAAGTGAGATCAGCCAGTCTCAAAAAGTCAAAACGTATTTTTTCTCACATGTGGAAGCTAGAGAGACAACAGAAAACAAAGAGGATTTCATATAAACGAGGAGAGAGTCCAGTAGAATAGGGTAAGGGGATTGGGGGAGGGAGTAAGGGAGGGGTCCAAGGAGGTTTGATGAAGGAAACAGTTCAAATAATGCTATGTCCACATATGAAGGTATCACTGCCAACCTGACTTACATGTGTGGGGAGGAGGGAGGTATGGGTAGAATCTGGAGGGAGTCACACCGAGTGCTGTGTGCATGTGTGGCTTATAGCACACTGATCCTCACTAAGAAGTACAATTGCAATGCACCAATAAAAGCATATTTTTAAAAAAGGATATAAAATTTCAGTTAGATAAGAATAAATTCAAGAGATCTATTGTATAATATGTTGACTATAGTAAATAACAATGAATTTTATTTTGAAAATTGCTAAGAGTATATTTTAAGTATGCTCATCACCAAAAAATGAAAAATATGTGAATTAATATATATGTTAATTAGCTTGATTAGTAAAATATTATATCTTATAAACATATACAATTTTACTTGTCAATTTAAAAAGTTATCTTTTAAAAATATTTATATTAATTAAAGTAGGTTACCCTATGCCTTTTATTTTACTCAAGAAATTATTTCCCAATAACATTCTTATTTGTAAAATACAACAAATCCCCAAACCATATGAAAATAAAACTAAGTTTCAAGAAACAAATAACAAGATTAGGATGATGGTAAGAGGGATATTTAATAAGATAAAGTCACTGTCTTATCCCAGAGGAAGATGAAGGTATTCAATAATTTTTATTAGAAAATTTTATATTGATGTATAAGATTAAAATGGAAACACAAGTAAGTACTAAAATGCAATCTATTAAATTAACTTTCAAACTGATAGAAAACACAAGTGGCGAGCCGGGTGTGGTGGCGCACGCTTGTAATCCCAGTACTTTGGGAGGCGGAGACCGGAGAATCCGGGTTCGCGGCCAGCCTCAGCTCTCGCTCTCTCTCCCTGTCTCTCTCTCTCTCTCTCTCTCTCTCTCTCTCTCTCTCTCTCTC
>PVJS01050958.1:0-14135 GCA_004027185.1 Glis glis | reverse complement strand
AAAAGTATAAAAAATAGGGCCGGGGGCGTAGCACAGAGGTAGAACGCCCCTGCGTTCAATCCCTGGTACCACAAAAAAAAAAAAAAGAACCAAACTAAATCATACTTTCTCTGCAAACTGACTAGCCTGGACACCCATATTTCCTTAAATTTAGGTGTAATCTGAGACCCTTTTTATATTTCTAAATTTTGTTGCTGTACATTTTTGCTGTGCTGGGGATCAAATCCAGGACCTTACGCATGCCAAGCAAATGTTCTACCACTAAGCTAAACTCCCAGCCCATGGAAAACTTAGAATACTACAATATGACAAAATGGACTTGCTCCAGATATCTGCACTAGAAAACATATTAATATAATTGACCATATTAACAGATACAATGAAGAAACCACTAGAGATTTGTACTACCCAATACAGTAAACACCAGCCAGCCATATGAGGCTGTTTAAAATTAAATTAACATTAAAGTTAAAAGTAAAATTCCTTTGTCTCACTAGCCACATGTCATACCCTCAGTACCCAGACATGGCCTGAAGATCTCACACTGGACCTCACAATTATTGAACATTTAACATCATCATAATTCCATCACCACAGCATACTATGGACAACAATACTATAGAACTTGGAAAATTATGGGATGAAATTCAGTATATATGAGGGCTCCTAAGAAAATAAAAAGAGAAAGATATTTATTAAACATATTAAACAGAAACATATAAAAACAGAGCTATCTACATTTCTTTTCAAGTTGAAAAGAAAACCCTAGAAGCATTTAAAGGGTAAAAAAGAAATTCCATATTATTGCTACTTTTAACAATGAATTAGTGAAAAAAGAAAAGAGTAGATCAATTTATAGACTGTGATACCACTTGTGTTTTTTAATAATCAACTGCACACATGTATTTGTGTGTACCCATGTAACCTATCTCTGAAGGAATATATAAAGAATTAAACCCTGTGTTCCAGGGAGGGAATTGAGTGTCTTGGTGACATCAATGGCAAGGGGGCTTTGTACTGTAAACCCTTTTTACCTTTTATATTTTGAATCACAAGACTATATTTCCTATTCTCAACATATCAATAAAGTCTATATTCTTAAAAGGTCAATTGATTCTAATTCTGATTCATCAGTATTACTCCTAAATCTCGGTCTAACTTTTAAAACAATATCATATTTGTATTAATATACTACCAACTTTTCAAGAACAGAGTGTGATACAAATACTATTACTGAAACTATATATGACTCATATTAAACAAAGCAGAATACTCTATAGTTATACTGAATTACTACTGTCTAAAAGGGTTCACTATTATAACTATATTTCTAATATGTGGTTCTGGCAACTACCATTTTCTAACATCTGGTATTCTAGCTCAAGATAATATATAGTGACAAAAAAAACAATGTAATGATTTCAAAGAAAATGGCAATTGAAAATAAATCATTGTCCATGTTGTTTTACATTGATTTTTGAGTGAGACAGGACAGTTGTAATAGCCAGATTGTGGTTAATTGCTCTACCATCAAATGAAAACCCAAAAGTATTAATGTAACATTTGTAAGGAGAAACAAAAGCTATAAGAGGCTTAATTCTGTTAGATCAGAATATTTGCTTTCGAAATTCACTATAAACTACATTATGAGGTGAGACTATAATGCATCAATAGAAGTATTAAAATAAAATAAAAAGAAATTTACAATTCTAAGTATCACCCCTTTGAAATACAGATAAACATTTTTGAAGATTAAGTAGGCCCTTTGCTATCTTAGAGGCCAAGGAATGTTTTTCTCCAGGATCTAGGAGCCATCTCCTTGAACTGTAAGCATCATGGAAGACAGCCTCCATCTCCCAGATTCTCTAGAGGGGAGCAGCCTAACTTCAAAGGGCACCTGGCTTCAAGTTGCAAAACTACCTCCTGTCCTAAAGACAGAAGTTTGCTTTTCCTTTGGATAAAGCCAATTCCTTAACACACATAGCCATCCCAATTACCACGTGAACCTAGGATGAATTTTGGATGATGAATGGAGCTGTGGCATTCTCTTATTTGAGGACTGTGTCTTGTTTATCTTGAGAACATGTATATAATGAGGTATATCTGCTTGGATATATGAAGAATGAAGCTTCTTTCTGTCTTTGTATACTATTAGTAGATAATCTGCGAAGTGTATTACATTCTGGTTGAATGTTTATTCAGTAATAAAAAATGTTTTCTTTCTCTACTCCCTTTGTGGAGGTGATTTCGGGGTTGGGTGGAGATTTTGTTTTTAATTAATTCACCCATATGAATCCTGCCACAGGGTACTTAAAGAAAACATGTGTGCTAAGTGTTAACACTGAAGAGAGGAGGTTCTGTCTTTCTGTAAACATGCGATGCATTGTTGGATGGTGGGGCCACTAGTAATGTGACCAAATTCTCTCTTTACTGGGTCCCTTCCCTCATTGTCCCATTTGGGGTAACAAAATGATGCAAACTTTCTTCTCTTACTGGGCTCTTGTCTGTGAAATTAAAGAATTAAATGGCATACTATGGAAGGTGGGTATAGGATATAAAGATTTATTTTAAGCCAAGGGAAGAAAACAGCTACACACACACACACACACACACACACACACACACAGGAAAGAGATAACCCCAAAAGAGAGCAATCCTTGAAGTTCTTGGGAGGTGAGCTTTTATACCTTATTGTGGTTCCCCATCTACTCTCTTGTGATTGGTCAGAATTGGGTCTTGAGGACCCATGGTCCTTTACCCAGGTTTAATCCTTGGTTTGAATCTCTGTTCCAAAGGTCAGTAGGCTCTTCCAGTCTCCTGGTACCACCCATCTGCTCTCTCATCCTTTTCCTTTGACTACTCTTGGCACTAATGTTTTTTTTTAACTCACACTGTTATCTCTATATCTATTAAACCTCCCTATTTCTGTTCTTTATACAGATGGCCTCTTTTAGCCCTTCCTGTTCACAGGTGCTCTGCCCTGCCTCAGTATCATCTTATTATGAGATGTGCATCTCAATATTCTGAAGGACTTGGGGGAAAGAGTGGGCAACACAAGACTGAAAGGGCTCGTGGGGAACTGAGGTTTTGGTGTCTTCATCACTAAATTCTCATTTTTATAAAAACATATCTAGGAAATGGTTCTCTTACTATGCTAAGTGAGGTCAGAAAGTCTCAAAAAGTCAAAAGTTCTATGATTCTCTCATATGTGGGACGCTAGAACAAGAATAGAAAGCAAAGGGGACTTTAGTCAAATAAGGAGAGAAAACAGTAAAATAGTGAAAGGGGATTGAAGGAGAGAGTTGGGGAGTAGAAAAACAAGGATTGTGGGAGATAACAGTTCAAGCAAGGTTACATCCATACAATGAGGAGGGAGGAAGGGGAGGAGGTATATGGAGGGAAATACACCAAACGTGTATATGTACGTTTGTATCACTTTGAACCTCACTATTAATGTATAATTACATTGCACCAATAAAAGCATAAAAATGAATAAAGGGCTTAGCATAGTACCTGGAAGAAAAAAAAAGAATCTCAGGGTAGCAGAAGCCCAGCTCCCTGATCATAGCTCTGAAAATTCCATCTCCCAAATGTGCTGAGAACATATGGTAAGTCAAAGGCAAAGTCAGTAAGAAAGAGAATAAAATCTTCATGAAATTCTAGATCTTGGGAAGTGTCACTGCTACTTTCCACAGCTTGATGAGCACTAAATACGTTTTTTATCTATATGCAAACCATTTGTATCTGGTTCAATTAAACTTTTAAAAATATTATCTTATGAAATTTTAATACATTTTTTATTGGTGCATTGTAATCATACATCTTGATGGGTTTTGGGGTAGTAGAAGTATATATGCACACATCGGTCTATTAGCCCTCCCCCAAACCGCACCCCCATTCCCTCCCCCTTCCCTCCTTCTCCTGCTCAGCATAGTAGTTAACTTTGATATATTTGCCTATGCACATTCCCCCTCCCATCTCCCTTATTTAGTTCTCCTTCTTTGCTCATCTGAGGTTTTTATTTTAGTAATTATTAGAGTAGCAAATGTGACTCAAAATTACACTATAGCATTTATAAATCTTTGTTCATTCACAAATCACAAAATGCCCCACCCTGCTCTCCCATGAGAGTCTCTGTTTGAATGTTTTCATGATATAAACCAGATATTCATGGGTAGGAAAAGAATAGGTCCGCCTGGGAAACACATAAACACACACACACACACACACACACACACACACACACACACTCCTCTTGTTATTCAGCTCTGTTATAGTCAAGGCACACAAGGAGCAGAATTTCCTGATTTTGCTTTAAAGTAGTTTATTGTACTTAGTCAATCCCCAGAGGACTATTGACCTCAAGACGAAGACAGAAAATATCACTCTTTCAAATTCTCCAAAGTTATCTGAAATTGATGTGATGTTATGGACACTGTTCAATAAAATAACCTTCTCTGGAGAGATGGTCTACCAATGAGTTGTTGGTCAGGCTTTGGTTTCATGATGGACCCCAGTCTCTTTCTCTTAATATTTTATCAGAAAGAAGTCACAAAATGAATCGAATCTAGGAGACATTATCAAAATGTTCCTCTTTCACAAGAAAAGCTTCTATAAAACAACTTTTAGTATCAAGTGAGAAATATTAAAAACACAAACAGGTCAGCATCTCTTCAATAGCTGTCTGTTTTAGTATCAATAAGGATGGTTCACAGAACAAAGCCATGGTCTATACATATACATTGTAATCTAAGGGAACATCCACTTTCCTTATTCTAATCTTTCACTTACCAAGCAAGCTTTCAAACTATAATTTTTGCCTGTGTATATACCTGTCCAACAAGAAGATATTCCAAGATGACTAAGTATGGCTTATAATATAGCTTCACTCTGAATCAATAAATTTACCTGTTTGCAGTTAATAGACCAGACAGATGGGTTTGAGTCATAAGAAACCCTATTCCTGGGAGTTTTTCCCATCCCTCCCAATCTGTGCTATCTCCCTCCCACCCTAACCTCCCACTGAACTAAGTGCAAATCTCTTTCAGATCAGCACATCATCATATGACTGTCATCTCTGCACATGTCTGTTTCTAACATCAAACTGGACATCCTTCAAAGGCAAGGATTGTCTCAGCCTTGGTTGCATTCTTCACAGCAAGTGCTCAAGGGGTATACAGTCAACGAAATTAAACTAGATCCCTGGGATCCGACAATCTATAGAAGCAGCAACAAAAAAAATTCCATTTGATTCTGTAAAACTGAGACTGGATCTTGAAACATCCTGGGGCCCCACTGTGATAGTTGGTCTGGTTTGTCAACTTGACCCTCCTAAGATCATGTGACTTTGGTTGTATAACATCTGATTGAACCGAAAGTTCTGCCCTAAATGTGGGCAGCTGGGTTCTGAGAGGTGCAGGACTTAGATAAAAAGAAGGAGAAAGCCGTGTAGAGTGAGCCACGACTCTTCCTGAAGAAAACGCATCTGCTCTCATCTGAGATCGTCGGTCTCCAACTCTGCTGTTTCCTTGAAGAGCTTCTTGATCTTCTGCTCTCGTCTGAGATCGTCGGGCTCCAGCCTTCGAGCTGAAACTTCACCAGCATTTCTCCGAAGAGCTTCCTTATCTTCACATCTTGGACTGGACTGAATTGGTGGTTGCTTCAAACCTAAGGCTCCAGCTCTTAGACCGCCCGACCAGCTACTGATTCCTCTGATTCTTCACGTGCAGTCGAAACTCAGGACTACATTGTGAGCTGATCTAATAAATCCTTTTTTTCTCTCTCATTCTGTGAATTCTGTTGATCTAGTGAACCCTGACCAATACAAATATTGGTACCGGGAGTGGGGTACAGAGTAACAGAATTCCCAAGTATGTGTTCTTTTGGTTGGTTTTCTGGCTTCCGAAGCTGGCTCTCCAATTTGATTAAGCCTCAAGTGAGTGAAGGCTGTCCTTCAATTAGTAGTGATTCTCCGTGGTGCTAACTATTTAAAACTATACAAAGGTGGACCCTTTCGATTACCCTAACTCTCCTCTTATGAGGAGCAAAGAGTTTAGTGATTCTATATTTCCTATTTTTGACCATTTTACAAATATTAAAGAATATACTGATGTTGGCTGGTTACTCCTGGCATCACTTGAGAAATTAGCGTGGGAAAATGATAAGCTCCAGGACAGTATATAAGACCTAACAGCTAGCCGGTGCACGTTGATGGAGAGTCTTGTCTCTTGTAGTCGTAGAACGGAGATTGCTGAAGATCAAACACAGGCCCTCATCCTGAGATTGGCTGATTTGCAACATAAGGTTCATTCTCGGCCTAGACAGGTGTCTGCAGTTAAGGTGAGGGCTCTGATAGGAAAACCATGGGATCCTGAAAAATGGAACGGGGATATCTGGGAGGACTCTGAAGAGGCTGGGCACATTGAATCTGAGCATTCTGAGGGGTTTGTCCTGCCAGTAGATGAGGACTCCCCACCCTCTACAGAATTGGCTTCTCCACCTTCCCCTGGGAGAAATACTCCAGCATTGTCTAGGGCAACAGAGCAAGGTAATGCTGATACCCTCAGGACCCACCCACCCCACCCACTTTTTCCTCTAGACCTATAACTAGGAGCAAGTCTAAGCGGGCCCCTAGAAGTGAGGTGCAGGTTGTGACCCATGAGGAAGAACGCTATACCCAAAAAGAACTTATTGAGTTTTCTATACAAACAAAGGTCTGGGGAATATGTATGGGAATGGATTTTAAGGGTGTGGGATAATGGTGGGAATAATATACGATTAGATCAGGCTGAATTTGTTGATATGGGTCCGTTGTGCAGAGATTCTAAATTTAATGCAGCAGCTCGTAATGTTAAAAAGGGTACTAATAGTTTATTTGGTTGGTTGGCTGAGGTATGGACCAAAAGATGGCTTACTGTAGGTGATTTGGAAATGCCTGACCTCCCTTGGTTTTCTGTGGATGAGGGGATTTAAAGGCTGAGGGAGCTTGGAATGCTGGAGTGGATTTGCCGTTTGGGACCTTCTCCTCCACAATGGACACGTCCAGAAGACATTCCCTTCTCCCATACTTTAAGAAATAAATTTGTGAGGGGGGCACCGTCATCCTTGAAGGGCTCTGCTGTTGCTATCCTCTGTATGCCAGAACTTACGGTGGGAGACACAATTGACCAATTATTGGATTTAGGTGTAATGGGTATTCTTGGTTCCCGTAACAAGGGTCAGGGGTCGGCTCTCAATCGTCAAAGGCAAGGTAGTCATACCTATCATAATGGACAGCAGAGGAGGAACGATGAGCAGAAGGGCTTGACTCGTGCAGATTTATGGCATTAGCTGATTAGTCATGATGTCCCCAGAAGTCAAATAGACAGGAAACCCACTAAATTTTTATTGGATTTGTATAAACAGAAAAATTCGAGAATTGATATACCAGAGTCTGACTTCAATCGTAAAAGTGGAGAATCACGGCCTCTCAACCAGTTCCCAGACTTGAGTCAGTATACTGACCCAGAACCCTTTGACTGACGGGGAGGACAGGTCCCCTTGAGGAAGGGGTCTGGTACAGAACTGAAAAGTTCTACTGTTAATCTTTCCTCCATCCTTCCCCAAAGGGACCTACGGCCTTTCACTAGGGTGACTATACATTGGGGAAAAGGAAATGATCAGATTTTTAGGGGACTGCTGGACACTGGGTCTGAATTGACGTGGATTCCAGAAGATCCTAAACGTCATTGTGGTCCTCCGGTTAACGTAGGTGCTTATGGAGGTCAGGTGATGCAAGGTGTTCTAGCCAAGGTCCGACTCACAGTGGGTCCATTGGGTCCCTGTACTCATCCTGTGGTTATCTCTCCAGTCCCTGAATGTATTATTGGTATGGACATACTCAGTACTTGGCGGAACCCCCACATTGGTTCTCTGGTCTGTGGAGTCAGGGCTATTATGGTGGGAAGGGCTAAATCGAAGCCATTAGAGCTACCTCTCCCTGGGAAAATAGTGAATCAAAAACAATATCGCATACCTGGAGGGATTGCAGAGATTAGTGCCACCGTCAAAGACTTGAAAGATGCAGGGGTGGTGGTTCCCACCACATCCCCATTTAACTCTATTTGGCCTGTGCAGAAGACAGATGGAACTTGGAGAATGACTGTTGATTATCGTAAACTTAATCAAGTAGTGACTCCAATTGCGGCCGCTGTGCCGGGTGTGGTTTCCTTGTTAGAGCAGATTAACATGTCTCCTGGTACCTGGTATGCAGCCATTGATTTGGCCAATGTTTTTTTCTCCGTACCGGTTCAAAAGGATCACCAGAAGCAATTTACCTTCAGCTGGCAGGGCCAGCAGTATACCTTCACTACTCAGCCCCAGGGGTATATCAACTCCCCAGCCCTGTGTCATAATCTAGTGCGCAGGGATATTGATAGACTTTCTCTTCCACATGGTATTACTCTGATTCATTATATTGATGACGTTATGTTGATTGGGCCGAGCGAGCAAGAGGTAGCCACTGCTCTGGACTTGTTGGTGAAGCATTTGCATGCCAGGGGATGGGAAATAAACCCAGCTAAAATCCAGAGGCCTTCTACCTCAGTGAAATGTCTAGGAGTCCAATGGTGTGGGGCATGCTGAGATATTCCGTCTAAAGTAAAGGATAAAGTGTTAAATCTGGCCCCTCCTACAACTAAGAAGGAGGCACAATGTCTGGTGGGCCTGTTTGGCTTTTGGAGGCAACACATTCCTCATTTGGGTTTGTTACTCTGGCCTATCTACCGAGTGACTCAAAAAGTTGCTAGTTTTGAGTGGGGCCCAGAACAGGAGCAGGCTTTGCAGCAGGTCCAAGCTGCCGTGCAGGCGGCTCTGCCACTTGGGCCCTATGATCCAGTAGACCCTATGGTACTGGAGGTCTCAGTGGCAGGTAGAGATGCTGTCTGGAGCCTCTGGCAAGCCCGCTTGGGTGAGTCGCAGAAGAGGCCCTTGGGATTTTGGACCAAGACCCTACCGTCATCCGCAGACAATTACTCTCCCTTTGAGAAGCAGCTCTTGGCTTGCTACTGGGCCTTGGTGGAAACTGAATGCTTAACCATGGGCCACCAGGTTACCATGCGACCTGAGCTACCCATTATGAGCTGGGTTCTCTCTGAAATATCAAGCCACAAAGTTGGACGTGCGCAGCAGCAGTCCATTGTCAAGTGGAAATGGTACAATCGTGATAGGGCCCGAGCAGGTACTGAAGGTATGAGCAAATTACATGAGGAGGTGGCCCAGATGCCCGTGGGTCCTATTTCTGTTATAGTGCCTTCTGTTCCCCAGAGTGAACCTTTGGCCTCATGGGGTGTAACATATGATCAGTTGACAGAGGATGAGAAAGCTCGGGCTTGGTTTACAGATGGTGCTGCATAATATGCAGGCACTACCTGAATATGAACAGCGGCAGCCCTGCATCCTCTCTCTGGGACATCCCTGAAGGACAGTGGTGAAGGGAAATCTTCCCAGTGGGCAGAACTTCATGCAGTGCACCTGGTTGTGCACTTTGCTTGGAGGGAAAAATGGCCAGATGTACGTTTATAAAAGGATTCATGGGCTGTGGCCAGTGGTTTGGCTGGATGGTCTGGGACTTGGAAAGAACATGATTGGAAGATTGGCGACAAAGACATTTGGGGAAGAGGTATGTAGATAAATCTCTCCGAATGGGAACAAAATGTGAAGATATTTGTGTCCCATGTTAATGCCCATCAAAAGGTGACCTCAGCAGAGGAGGACTTTAACAATCAAGTGGATAGCATGACCCATTCTGTGGATAGGAGTCAGCCTCCTTCCTCGGCCACCCGTCATTACCCAGTGGGCTCATGAACAAAGTGGCCATGGTGGCAGGGATGGAGGGTATGCATGGGCTCAACAACATGGGCTCCCACTCACTAAAGCTGATCTAGCTATGGCCACAGCTGAATGCCCAACCTGTCAGCAGCGGAGACCGACGCTGAGCCCCCGATATGGCAGCATTCCTCGAGGTGATCAGCCAGCTACTTGGTGGCAGGTTGATTATATTGGACCCTTCTGTCAGGGAAGGGGCAGCGCTTTGTCCTCACTGGAATAGACACTTACTCTGGGTATGGATTTGCTTTCCCTGCATATAAAGCTTCTGCCCAAGCTACTATCCATGGGCTTATAGAATGTCTTATCCACCGCCATGGCATTCCACACAGCATTGCTTCTGACCAAGGATCTCACTTCACGGCCAAATAAGTGCGGCAATGGGCTCATGCTCATGGGATTCACTGGTCCTACCATGTTCCTTACCATCCTGAAGCAGCTGGTTTGATAGAATGGTGGGATGGCCTTTTGAAGACTCAGTTACGGCATCAGCTAGGTGGCAATACTTTGCAAGGCTGGGGCAAGGTTCTTCAGAAGGCTGTATATTTTTTGAATCAGTGTCCGCTCTATGGTACTTTTTCACCTATAGCCAGAATTCACGGGTCCAGGAATCAAGGGATGGAACTAGGAATGGTACCACTCGCCATTACCCCTAGTGACCCACTAGGAAAATTTTTGCTTCCTGTCCCCGCAACCTTATGTTCTGCTGGCCTCCAGATCTTAGTTCCAGAAGCAGGAATGCTTCCACCAGGAGGCACAACAATGGTCCCATTGAATTGGAAGTTAAGACTTCCCCCTGGCCACTTTGGGCTCCTCATGCCTTTAAATCAACAGGCTAAGGATGGAGTTATGGTGCTGGCTGGGGTTATTGATCCCAATTACCAAGGGGAAATTGGACTATTACTCCACAATGGGAGTAAGGAAAAGTATACCTGGAAGGCAGGAGATCCCTTGGGGTGTCTCCTAGTATTGCCATGTCCTGTTATTGAAATCAATGGAAAACTGCAGCAATCTAATCCAGGCAGTATAGCAAATGAGTCAGACCCTCCAGGAATGAAGGTGTGGGTCACTCCTCCAGGTAGAGAACCGAGACCTGCCGAAGTGCTGGCTGAAGGTAGGGGAAATACAGAATGGGTAGTAGAAGAAGGTACTTATAGGTACCACCTACCGCCACGAAACCAGTTGCAGAAATGAGGTTTGTAATTGTTATAAATATGTTTGTGTATATATATTTATATGTGTTAAGCAGATATCTCTATCTTATCTCCTCCTTATTTCTTTATCATGTAATATAACACTGATGGACTTATGTCAATATTTAAGTATTAGGGATAAGTATCACTCAGGGGGTCCTGCCTCTTATTCAGGGGAAGTTACTGGTGCCTTTCCGGTTGTACGTGAGATAGCTTTGTCATGTTAGGCGTGATTTTGATATTGTTATTCTATTTATTTGAAGATTGGTGTGATTTAAAAGAGACTGGGTTAGGAGTCAAGTTGACAAGGGGTGGACTTGTGATACTTGGTCTGATTTGTCAACTTGACCCTCCTAAGATCATGTGACTTTGGTTGTATAACAGCAGATTGAACCGGAAGTTCTGCCCTAAATGTGGGCAGCTGGGTTCTGAGAGGTGCAGGACTTAGATAAAAAGAAGGAGAAAGCCGTGTAGAGTGAGCCACGACTCTTCCTGAAGAAAACGTGTCTGCTCTCGTCTGAGATCGTCAGTCTCCAACTCTGTTGTTTCCTTGAAGAGCTTCTTGATCTTCTGCTCTCGTCTGGGATCATCGGCCTCCAGCCTTCGAGCTGAAACTTCACCATCGTTTCTCCGAAGAGCTTCCTTATCTTCACATCTTGGACTGGACTGAATTGGTGGTTGCTTCAATCCTAAGGCTCCAGCTCTTAGACCGCCCGACCAGCTGCTGATTCCTCTGATTCTTCACGTACAGTCGAAACTCAGGATTACATTGTAAGCTGATCTAATAAATCCCTTTTTTTCTCTCATTCTGTGAATTCTGTTGATCTAGTAAACCCTGACCAATACACCCACCAAAGAACAGCTAGCTCACAAATGAAACTTGTACAAATCCCTGGATTTTGCACATCTTATTGCAAGACTTCCCATAAGCCCCATCAACTTCCCAGTACTCCTACTCATAGGAGATAAATGTAGGGAAGATTGGATGGTGAGTGGGGCGAGACTGATATAAATGACCATGAGAACTGAAACATTTGTCTACCAAATAGTCTGTTAGTTAAATTCATTCTGAATCTGCTCTGGGCTCACTGAATTCACCCAGGATTGGATTTCTCCAGAAGAATTGGGGTAATACTCTCCGAGGATGCAAGTTAGTCTTTAATCTCAAAGGGTGTGGGGAGAATCCAGCCCCAAAGGACGTCATGATACCAGGCTTCCTTTCCCCAGTTCTGATATCACATAGACATGTGCCCTATCAAAGAATAAATCAAGGGCCATCAGAACTAAGAAAACAAAGCTAAATTTATTTTTAACATGCTTTTATTGGTGCATTGGAGTCTTACATCACAGTGAATATCAATTTTATGTTAACATACATGCACACAGCTCTTAGTGTCCCCTCTGCCTCTCCCCACCCATATGAAGTACCAAGAATGATGTTGGTTTATTCTCACATGTACACATTGTTTATGATAGTAATTCCACTGATTTGCTTCTTTCTTTCCCTTCCCCTTCCCTTGTACCACTTCCCTTGACTCACTGAGGGTTCTCAATTATCAACCAGAGTCCCTTGTGTGTCCCCACTACTCCCCAGGTTGCACATATTAATGAAAACATATGTCCCTTCTTTTTTTGTGATTGACTGATCTCGCTTAACATAATGTTCTCCAGATCCTTCCACTTTCTTGCAAATGATGTTGTTTTGTTATTCTTTATTTCTGAGTAGAATTCCATTGTGTGTATTTCCCACAATTTCGTAATCCACTCATCTGTTGATGGACACCTAGGTTGGTCCCATAATTTGACCACTGTGAATTGTGCTGCTATGCACATGGGTATGCATATATTACTGTAGTTTTCTGGTTTCAATCCTTTTTTTTTTTGCGGTACCGAGGATTGAACGCAGGGGCCTTCTACCTCCGTGCTATGCCCCCGGCCCTATTTTTTTTTATATTTATATTTTGAAACCGGGTCTCACGAAGTTGCGGAAGGCCTCGCTAGGTAGAGAGAGAGACAGAGAGAGAGAGAGAGAGACAGGAGAGAGAGAGAGAGAGAGAGAGAGAGACAGGAGAGAGAGAGAGAGAGATATAGATCTATCCATCGATTGATCGCGCACACCCGCATGCGCGCTTAGGGTGGCCGCGAACCCGGATCCTCCGGTCTCCGCCTCCCAAAGTACTGGGATTACAAGCGTGCGCCACCACACCCAGCTCAATCCTTTTGGTATGATTCTACACTGTTGGTGGGATTGCAAACTAGTTCAACCACTATGGAGATCAGTGTGGAGATTCCTCAGAAAACTGGGAATGGATCCACCATATGATCCGGCTATACCAAAGCTAAATTTATTTACCTGCCAGGTGAGAGAACAAACCAGTAAAGGATTCACTCAGCCATTGACACATGGAGAAAAATCAGGGAGTTTCAAGGGCTAGACAGAGTAGAGTTCATGGTGGTGATACTAATTAAAGATGAAAAACTTGCACATTGGATAGGATTGTAATTGTTAAGTTTTCCTGTTATACTCTTAATCTCTTTGGGCTTCAGTTTTTCATTGGTTAAATAAAGGAATTGAATCAATGAGCTCTAAAGTTCCTTCCAACATTCCATTGGCCACGCTTCCTTTAAGAAATCATTTGGCAGAGCATCAATGTATATATTTCTTTTCAAAATAAATAAATGAGAGCACCACAAAAATTAAGCTTTTAATACATAAAAAAATATTTTTGTGGTGCTGGGGATTGAACCCAAAGGCATTCTACCTCCAATATACACTCCTAGCCCTTTTTATTTTTTATTGGGAAATAGGGTCTCACTAAATTGCTGAAGCTGGACTCAAAACTGCGATCATTCAATCTCAGCCCCCCATGAATTGGGATTATAGGCCTGAGGTACTGCGCCCCGTTTAAAAAATACATTTGGATGATACGTCTTGAGACTGAACTGCAGTAGGTACAGAAATGTCCTCAGAGGTTGACTGTCCATTTCTGATTTAACCTTGAGGGGACTCCAGCCTGGCAACCACTTGCCTGCAACCTCAGGAGGGACATGGAGCCAGAGGCACCCAGCCAGTCTGCC
>PVJS01050957.1:0-14138 GCA_004027185.1 Glis glis | reverse complement strand
TGGTCACAATAGAATAGGTCAGAGGTGGGATCGAGGAATTTGTCTTCTTAACAACCACTCCAAGATGTCTAATTAGGGTTCTAAATTAGGGTCGGGTGGTGGCAGTGGTTCATGCCAAGCAAAATAAAACTGGAAAAGATTAAATTTTCAACACTATTTACACTTGCTTTTATATACTGCCAGCTTTTAAAACCCACCAAAACAATCAAATTTGAGTATGGTTTATTAAATTGACACTTTAACCTAAGGTGGTTTTATTTTGATTCACAGTGTATAAACCTTAATTTAGTCATTTACTTTTGTTTCTAACAGAACCATGAGAGCAAGAGATTACAGAAGCCTAAGAGGTATCATTTAATTTCTGGTGGATCTATTTTAGAGAATGGGTTTAAATCACATCACATGTAAAAGTCTCACTTTAGTCTAACAAGAAAACAAAAACAAAAACAAAAAACTGCCAGGTGTGGTGGTACATGCCTGTAATCCCAGTACTTGGAAGGCTGAGACAGGAGGATCTCAGGTTTGAGGCATGTTTTTTGAAAATGATATGAATGTATTTTTAACCTAGCCATTATAGAAATTCCCAACCTTTATTTCAGTTTCTGAGTCTTAGCTTATCTAGAAAAGTGTAACTGACCATGTTTATACTACTATCTGATGCTTCATGTCTTCATTGGCAAAAGGGAACACTGGTAGATAAAAACTATTCTACCTGATTCATAAGTACTAGTGATACTTACATTTGAAAATAATTTGAAGAAATTCTAATGGACAGAGAATAGGAAGAAGGATCCATGAAACCATACAATTACCTAATTTATCACTGTTGAAATTCAATGTCCTTATATTAAACCTCTCTCTCTCTATGTGTGTGTGTGTATTCATATACATATTTATAAATATATATATTTAAATATATGAATTGAGTGGCCAAGACTTTCCTGACTTGACATTCAGTAATTAAAAATAAATAACTGATAATTATTTTAGTCAATAGTAGGTTTATATTATTTTTTTCTTTCCCAAACTGACATTTTTCTTTTGCAGCTGTTGAAAATATAAGATACAGATAAAATTATGGTCATGAAAGAAACTAAAAGAAAAGAAAAATAAAACCATGATCTAAGATATTCATCTTTCTTTTTCATAGCGTGCAATATATGTGTCATATATTACCATGGGCAGTAGTCATACTCAACAAATATGCTGTTTTGATTACTGATGAATAAGATGAATTCATGGTCATTTGTAAATTTGTTTTACTACTGAAAAATTATGATTCAGGTGTTTTCTGAGAATATAATTTATTTATTGTTTTTTTTTTGCAGTACTGGGGATTGAACCCAGGGGCATTCTACCTCTGAGCTATACCTCCAGCCCTATTTTTTATTCTTTATTTTGAAACAGGGTCTCACTAAGTTGCGGAGGGCCTCACTAAGTAGCTGAGGGTAACCATGAACACGGATCCTCCGGTCTCAGCCTCCCAAGTACTGGGATTACAAGCGTGCACCACCACACCCGGCATTTATTGGTTATATAATAACCTTTTCCTTTGGCCATCATTCTCTCTCTCTCTCTTTTTTTTTCTATGGGTACTGCAGATTGAACCCATGGGCATTCTATCTCTGATCCACACTCCCAGCCCTTTATTGTTTATTTATTTGAAATAAGGTCTTGCTAAGTTGCTGAGGGTCTCTCTAAGTTGCTGAGGCTGACCTTGAATCTGTGATCCTCCTGTCTCAGCCTCCCAAGTACTGAGATTAAAGGCATGTGCCCACAACTTGCTGAGATATCCTTATCTTTTACCTGAGCTTTGCTCCTTCTCCCTTTTCCTTTTATTTCAAGAAGAGGTTAATCAGCTTTCCATTGCTGTGAAAAAATATCCAAGAAAAGCAACTTAAGGAGGAAAGATTTGTTTTGGCTCATGGTTTCAGAGGTTTCAGTTTATGGTCTGCTGGCTCTGTTGCTTTTAGGCCCATGTTGAGGCACAGCATCCTGGTGGAGAGGGTGTGGTGGAGCAGAGCTGCTCACCTGGTGGTAGCTAAAAAAGGAGAGAGAAAGAACAGAATGAACTAGGAAGAGGCCAGGGACAAGACACAACCTCTGGAGCATGCCCTCAGCCACCTGCTTCCTCTACCAGGCCCCAGCTCCTACAGTTTCACCACCTCCAATAGGCCACTCAACTATGTGCATGTCGATGGATAAATTCACTGATGAGATGAAAGACCTCAAGATCAAATCACTTCCCCAAAGCCCCACCTCTGAACACTGCTGCATTGGGGACCAGGCCTTTAACATGTGAGCCTTTGGGGGTATTTCATATTTAAACCACATAAAAAGCTAGTTTCATAAAACCTTCCAAGTTCAGCATTAGCCTTTGTAATCTCACCTTGTATTCTTGTTTTTATTTTTTTTATTTTATATATATATATATATATATTTTTTTTTTTTTTGCGGTACTGGGGATTGAACCCAGGGGCATTCTACCTCTGCGCTACACCCCTGGCCCTATTTTTTTATACTTTATTTTGAAACCGGGTCTCATGAAGTTGCGGAGGGCCTCACTAGGTAGAGAGAGAGAGAGACAGGGAGAGAGAGAGAGAGAGAGAGAGAGAGCGAGCTGAGGCTGGCCGCGAACCCGGATCCTCCGGTCTCTGCCTCCCAAAGTACTGGGATTACAAGCGTGCGCCACCACGCCCGGATCACCTTGTATTCTTGTAATAACAAATTTTGAATGGGAAAAAATTTTCTGAAGAGATGAAATGTGTATTTAGAAGTAATAAAGAGATGATTTCAGTTAGAAGAATTTGAAATGTTTGGAGGTTTTATGAAAGAATGAGTTTCATATGCTTTCTTATTTCTAGAGCAATAATTTTAATTTCTTTCAGTTTAACTTTTTGTTACTATTTTCCTATTTATGAGTTTGCTGACATTTTCTCCTTCATTTTTTTTCTGCCATATTAGCCTAAAGTCAGTAGGTTTTTAGAAAAAATAACATCATCATTAAAAAGTTTTTAAATAAATTTGAACTCAGATTCTTTTATTCTTTCAGTGATCTTTTACATAAGAGCAAAATAAATTTCTCTAATGAGGTGTGAAATATTCTAAGCTTTGATGAATTCTTTGGGTAACATATTGGTATTGGTGCTTTTTATGCTTTGTGACGATTCTTTGGGCATAGTTAACAATAGAACATATGGATTGAATTGTATATCAAGTTCAATGATATTTACATAGTACTGTGATTGCTTTGCTGTTTTTATCTATCCATTCTCATTTGCTTTTTCTTTTTTTCACTCAATCAAGAATGTGTAGTTAAGAGGGGGTTGGCTAGGTGTAAGTACGATTTCTCAACTTCAGAACTATTGGCATTTTGGGTCAGATAATTGTTATGCATTGTAGGATGTTTACCAGTATCCCTAGCCTATACCCACTGAATACTGGTAGCACCCACTCAGTTGTAACAACAAAAATGTTTCCAGACATTACTAAATGTTCCCAACTGAGCACAGAAATGCCTCTAGTTAAGAATCACTGGGTTAAACATTAGAACAACTCTTTTTTTTTTTTTTTTTTTTGCGGTACCAGGGATTGAACCCAGGGGCATTCTACCCCCGAGCTACATCCCCGGCCCTATTTTTTATCCTTTATTTTGGAACCGAGTCTCACGAAGTTGCGGAGGGCCTCACTAAGTAGCTGAGGCTGGCCGCGAACCCAGATCCTCCAGTCTCGGCCTCCCAAGTACTGGGATTACAAGCGTGCGCCACCACGCCTGGCTGTGAACAACTCTTTCCAGTCCACATGAAACTGTAGTCTGAGATTTTTGATGATTTTATTTATTTATTTATTTATTTATTTATTTACTGCAGTACTGGGGATTGAACCCAGGGGCATTCTACCTGCGAGCTACACCCCCAGCCCTAATTTTGATTCTTTATTTTGAAACAGGGTCTCACTAAGTTGCGGAGGGCCTCACCTAAGTAGCTGAGGCTGGCCACGAACCCGGATCCTCCTGTCTCAGCCTCCCAAGTACTGGGATTACAAGTGTGTGCCACCACTCCTGGCTTAGTGACTATATTTTTAAAATTTTTACATAAGTGGTGGAATTGAAATTAGATTACATCTTTAAATAATGTTAGAGACATTATTTTTGTGCTAATTTTTAGAAAGTAAAATATTGGCTATTACAACGGATCTGCATCACATGTTGTTAGTCAATTAACATTAACATTAACAATTAACATTAGCCACTTTGAAAACTGTTTAGAAGTATCTGTTAAAGCTGGAATGTACATGCACCTTGTGATCCAACAGTTCCATTTCCAAATAATAAAACATACAGTAATTTCTATAATAAATATCATGTAACAAATCGATTCTCATAAAATACTTTTCTTGAATTTTTGTCAAACTCATATATATAGCCATCCATTGGTTATAATTGACATTGTCATTTGTGATTTTATGTGAATAATAGTTGTTATTTTCATTTATGTTAACAAGTAAGGCAAAAGTGAAGCAACAACGATGTATTCTGTATTCCACTTATTGAACAATTCTGTGTCATCGTTGCTGATTTGGGATTAGTTTTCAAATTCTAGGAATTTTTTCTTTAATGTGTGGCACTTACAGTGTAGCAGCTACAGATAAGACATACTTTTAAGTTTAATCTGTATTATTATTTTCCCATCACTTTCTTAAGTCTAGACCATTTACAAAATGATTAATGAAGCTCTGATTTGTAGTGTTTGCCAAATTCCATTGTGTAAATACTCCCAGTGTAGCTGATTCAAGTTAACAATGTGATTATCTCTAACACAAAGTTGGGAAGACATGCACACTATTTCACCTTTATATAATATCTCCACCATAGGAATACTGTAGGCACTTGTAACTTCAAGAGTGTAGGTAATAGTAAAATGTAGTAAAACTAGGAAGTGATACATATTAAATTCATTTGATATATACTGCATTTATTTGTCAGATTAAATAGTTTAACTTTTAATAGTGGTTTTATAACAGCCAGATCACAAAATTACTGGATATCTGATCATGAACCTGTGTGAGACAGCTCCAACACACCACTGTTTTTAATAAGTAGGTACACTATTCATGTAGCTAAAATCTGAAGCTATCTTAATGCTCATCAAGAATAGAATGACAATTCTAATTATTGTTTAATCATTATAATTATTATCTAATTATTCTATATCTTAATTCTAAGAATTATTCAGTTATTCATTCTAATTTATACAAAAGAGTATTTTATTGCAACAAAAACAAACATAACTACATGTAGCAATGTGAATGAATCTTTTAACTTATTGAGTTAAAGGAGCCAATCACAAAGAGTACTTACTATATGATTTCATTCACATAAAGTTCAAAAACAAGCAAAACTATTCTATGGTGTTAGACATCAGGGTAGGTTTTAAACTTAAAGGGTTGGCCTCATGATGAGGGCTTCTGAGGGTATTATTTTTTAAGTCTGACTGCTGGTTCATGGGCATGCTTGTTTTGTGATAAGTTAGTAAGCTGCACACTTAGTATTTGTGCACTTTTCTATATGTATGAAGTTAGGTAAGTAATGTTATAAAACGTTCACTAGAAAAAAAATGCTGGCTGCATTGAAAGATGTATATAGAAAGCTGGCATTTAGTACATTTGAAGATAAATGATTAACCCAATTTAAGATACAGTCAAAACTAAGTTGCCACAAAGAGCTCTGTTTTCCTCATTTATATAAATTTTGTACTTCAGTTGAAATACTTGGTTAACCATGATCCTGGAGATAATAACTTATTAATATGTTTGGGGACTACTGAATTTATGACTGCTGAGTAAAAATCCCCAAGTCACTTTGAATCTAGATTGGGTTGAACTGTTGTCATTTCCTGCCTGGTCACATGAGCATCATAACCCTGCTGATTAGTGAAGATCATTGGTGAAGACTTGCTTTCTATGACAGGGTGATGTTTCCTTGTAATACCTGCTAGGCTTCTAATGGACATCTTCCAACTGACAGGTTCATGCCTAGTTTAAAAGTGTATGGCAGGTGGCTTATAGCTGCCGACTGCCTTTTTGAAGAGAATTAAAGTTAATATTTTGTACTTCCTTTGGCATGAAAAAGCCAACAATTCTATTTTCCTAAAGTTACTTGTTTTCTTTATACATTCTATGCTTCTGGTGTTGGCACACTTGTATTTATTAGTCTTTCTTGCATACGGAATTTTAGATTTTTATAGAATAAAGGTTATAGGCAAATAGCCAGCTGTCACAATCTTGAGGTCAGATACAACCACCATATATGAGATGCACTGTTTTGGCTTCATACTACTTGCCAGATTGCTAAGCAGATGTTCTAGGCTATAATTCAGGAAATTGGGACCTCTTGAAACATTCCCTGAGAGTCACTTTTGACATCTCTGAATCATTTATTTAAAGGTAATTAGTATTAGTAAAAATGAAAACACATTAGTATGAAAAGAATTCTTTTACAGTGTTTAGGGTTGTATCAGGATTTAGAAACTTGATCTGAGTTTGTTTCTAATGGTAGAAAAGCATTTATTTTAATGTAGGCATGAATTACAATTAAACATTTTTGCATTATTATTTGTTTGTATTTTAAATTTGAGATTATGGCAAAAATGACCATTACCAAAAAATGTCCTTCTTTTTTTAGACTGGGCAGGCTACCAATTGATTTTGTGTAACATTGAGGAACTTCTTTCCATGTATATAAAAAAATATGTTTAAGCAAGCTGTAACAGTATTATTTTTCCTAATATTTACCAATACATATCTTGATAGTTTTCTCATATAGCTCATCAGTATTTATTGATTCTGCAATTTTGGATAATTGGCACATAGCTCTCTAAACTATATTTGGAAACTTCATAAAATACTATTTTAAATCTGTTGCGGGGGGTGTCCTATGTGTCTATCATTAATGTATCAGTGGCACAAAAGTTAAAAATTAAACTAGATTCTTAACACTTACCATCTAAAAGTAGAAAACACACTATTTAAAAGTCTGTTAAGATATGTTCATTTAGCTCTCTTTTTCCATACTTAAATAATAAAGAAGCCACATACCCTGTACTCATATCAATATATTTCACTTACTATATGCATTATGCTCTGCAGAGAAGTGCTTTACACAAAAATGGTATAAAATCCAATATCTTGTTATTAGGAGAATTCTTGGGCCACCATATTTTAAGGAAGACAAGAGCAAATAGTAGGAATAAACATCTAAATCTCATTTATATTTGCCTATGGATGAATTTGAATTTAAAGTTAATATGGGTCCATTGGACATTCAGGCTACTCATAACAAACACTTCAATCAAACTAATGAAGTCTCAGTGTGAAAAATCGAACTCTAAAATCGCCTCTGCTCTTTCCCCTTAAACAATTCTTCCATTTTTCCCTTTTCATATTTTGGATGAATAGCATTACAATGAGATTGATGCAAAAGAGTAATCTCAGCATTTCTTCCAGAGTTGCAGAAAATTAATCAAGGGTGTTAGTTTATAAAATTTATCCTGATATGATCAAAGTATATTGTATGCACTTATGAATATGCTGGAGTGAAATCCATTATTCTGTGTAATTAAAATGCACTAGTGAAAATAAGTGATCCTGGTTTCTAAGGCTAAGTGGATATATAGCTTTAACTTTTCATAACTTCCAGTTCATGCTGGACTAAAAGTTATATTCCTAATAGGAAAAAAAACCAAGCAGATTGGTAATGTCAGTTTTAGAACTGAAACTGAAGCAAAGCTACTGTGTCTAAAGAAAGTTTAATGATTTGTGTAGATGAGCCCTTATTTGGATAATTGATGGTTGAATATAGTAATTTTTGTCCCTCTCTTCTTCCTATTTTTCTTTCTTTCATCCTTTTTCTCTCCTTCTCCCCTTCTCTTTCTTACATACATACACACATACATATCTACACTCACAAATCAGCAAGTCATAATACTAGGGTATCAAATGACTATGTTTTGTCAATTCTAAGATGCACATTTTCTACTTTAACACCTCAAATTGGATGCAGCGGTCTTTCCTCTAGCCAAGTTTAGAACCAATTGAGAGAAAAAAGAAGGGATAGAGATCAATGTATTATCTTTAAAACTAATAAATAATAGATTGGAGAATAAGTAGGTCTGTTAGCCAAAAGTGCTAGCTGACACATCACTCTAGAATCAGGCGGACTTACCTACAGGTGTGTCACTGAAGAGCAGAGAAGAATGTGTGTGTGTTTTATGCACAGCTGGCTGCTGAAGGGCAGAGAGTCAGAAAGAAAAAGATGAGTCAAAAATAAAAAAGCAGCAGTTTACTACTCACAGAGGTCATTTCTACATTCAGGAAGAATGAAAAGGTGAAGATGTGGAATGATCATTGTGAGTCTAAGTGGAGACTAGCTGAGTGCAAACTAACTGTTCTCCCCTAACACAGTGAAGCTAAGGCCTGTAATTCCAGTCTCACTCCAGAGTCAAGCCCCTATTTCACCAGGGGTGCTTTAAAAATACAGATCCCCAGGCTCCTCCCCAGAACTAGATATTTATTTTGTATTCTTTCCTTTCTATCACCGGGCTCCTTTTGTGCCTCATCTTTCTATTTCATATGCTTTTACTTGCTGCTGACACCTGCTTAGTCCTCTTAGTTGCTTTGTTTCTTGGGGAAGTAGATCCTTTTTTGTCAGACTCTAGACTGTCCTCTGGAGCCTTTTCCCCTCAGTGATCGAAATTCCAACAAACTTGAATCTCCTCCATTATTTTCTTCCTCTACCTTTGCTTATGTTGTCCTGCTCAGTTCCTTTGAGAAAAACTTGCCCTTTTCTTGACCTCACTGTTGTTTTCACACCTTGCCTCCTACATATATTCTGCTGTACAACTTCTCCCCTGGCCTGTCACAGTCCTACCTGGACTGATAGGATTCACTTGCACCAAAAGCTTGTTAGTATTTAAGGAAAAAAAGAAGAAAAGCTTCATTCAGATCACATGGTCTTAATACCCTTATTTGGTCCACCTATCCTAACAAAGGACTTGCTTTTTTCTTGAATAATTAGCATTCAGAAAACCCACATTTGCATTTTATCACATCTGCCATGGCCCATCTGGAGTGAACCATCATTCCATGATGAGTTTTGCAGAAGACTGTTTTGCTACATGAAGCACCTATAAGAGTGAAAGAAAACACTCTTATTTCCTTCAGAATGAAAGTTAAAGTATGCCATATTTGCCAGCTTATAAGGCATATTAAAATGTACTTAAGAACTAGAAATTTAGTATCTCAGGCAGGAAAATATTCTTGTCTGTTCATAGAGTATGCAGGCCTAGACTGGTAAATGGAAGATATCTTCACTGTGTTACATTTAGTATTTTTGTACTGTGGTTTAAGGTTTAATATCTTAAATGTATGCTTATTGAGAAGTTTGGTGTCTCCACCGAGATAATCATAAAACTGATTCTGTATCAAAACAGGGAAAAGTAAAGATACTTGGTCTATCAGAAAAGTTCATCTTTAATAGTGAAAGCGCTCTGTTAATGAAACAGAAGATTGGAGCTCTTCCTCAAATTTCACCTGGTCTTGACTTGAGATTATTTTTCCCACTGACTGTGTCAGAGATATGTTTTTCTTAGGTGGTAAGAGATTGGTTGAGCTGTTTTTCTAATGCTTATTTATAGAAAATTTATTCATTCATTTAACAAACATTTATTGAGCAACTGGCTGCCCAGGTTGGGGGGGGTGTAGAAAGAAGATGAAATATAGACAGCAGCTCACCTGTCCCAGAGGTCACAGAGGCACTGTGCCAGATGATGAATAGACAAAAATCCCTGCTTTCCTGGAGCACTTCATTCTTCTGCCATTATCATAAGGGTTATAGTGCTTTAGGTGTGATATTGTTTAATAGTTAGAAAATTGGTTCTTCAAACATTATAGGCTTAACAGGTAAATATATAGTAGTAAGATATTTTTTTTTTTTTTTGTGGTACCGGGGATTGAACACAGAGGCGTTCTACCTCTGCACTACGCCCCCGGCCCTATTTTTTTTTTATGCTTTATTTTGAAACCGGGTCTCACGAGGTTGCGGAGGGCCTCACTAAGGAGAGAGAGAGAGACAGACAGAGAGAGACAGAGTGAGAGCTGAGGCTGGCCGCGAACCCGGATCCTCCGGTCTCCGCCTCCCAAAGTACTGGGATTACAAGCGTGCGCCACCACGCCCGGCAAGATATTTTAATATGACATGGCAACCTTATGTCACACTGCATAGGTGACTGCTCGGGTAAGGAGGGATGCAGAAATTGCCAGTCCTCTTCACAATTAGGCCTGAGTCTGAAACAGTCATTTTTATCATACTCTGTCAGTCAAAGTAGTCGCAGATCAGCCCAAATTCCGTAACAGGGGTCTTAGACCCTGCATCTCAATAGGAGGAGTACCAAAGACTTCATAACCATCTTTAACATGACATAGATACCACTTAACTCACTGTCATGGTTTGCATATGGTTTGTGTGTGTCCCCAAAAGGTCCATTTGCTGGAAGCTCGGTTCCTGGTGTGGTGGTGGTGGCAAGTGGTGGAACCTTTAAGAGGCTAAGAGGTGAGGCCTGCAGGGAGGTAATTAGGCATCAGGCCCCACCCTCATGAATGGATTCATCTTATCTTCCAGGAATTCTCCTTGTCCTTGGACCAGATTAGTACTCTAAGTGCAGGTAGTTTTAAAGCAAGGCTACCCCACCTATTGGTCCCTTCTACAAACAACCATTTCCCTTTCTACTTTACCATGTTGTGATGTAGCCAGAAGGGCCCTCACAGGAAGCTGGATCAGTCAGAGCCACCCAGGCGCATACTTTCAGGCCCCAAAACTGTGAGCTAAATGAACCTCTTTATAAAGTTTCCAGTATCAGGTATTTTTTTTTGTAATAACACAGAATGGACTAAGATATCAGCTATATGACTTAGGAAAGTCACTTCAACTGCCTGAACCGATGAACTCTAAACTAATTGATCTTAGTGTGTCATGGGGAACATGAACACATTTTGCAAGATACCTGTGTGGGGCAAATAGTGGGTTGTCTTTAGAATATTCCCAGTCTAATGATTCATTCTGGCATGTTCTGTCTACTATAGTTTTAGTTTGAATATTTTAAATAAAATTGTAAGTTCCTCATTCTCCAGGATCTTTATGATAGTTTCTTATGGTCACAGTCTAGTATTGTACTATGTGTATATAACATATTAAGAAGAAAGAAGTAGAAAATTGCTATTATCACGTAGGGTTTTCTTCTGCACATCTGATATTTTTATGACCTATTTGTGTCTTAGTCATTTTTATAACCAAGAGATACAAATGGAATAAAACCTTACAATGTATAGCAATCTGAGATTTAACATTCTATGGGACAAATAACCTTCTAAGCAGTCTTTCTTTAAATGATTACACTTTTGAAAAATTTGAAAATTCAGATATTGCTAATGTAAGATTGATCAACTTAATTTGTTGGTGGTTAAACAGTCAGAAGAAACATTCAGAGGCATTTTACATTTCACAACATCCAAGGTCTGCATTCATTTTACTCTCCTTGAAAGCAAAGAATAGACTGTGTACATATGCAATAAGTGATTTCTCTCAGTGAGCAAAAGTGAATTGGGAAAAAGGGGAGGTCTTCTCAGAAGTCTGTATGGTTATACTTCCACTGTACTGCACGCCCCCCTATTTTTGGAATTATGTGTTCCTCTCTCTTCTTTTTCCTCCATTTCCCCAAGCTAGCCCCTCTGGATAGGGTCACTTCCAACACTTCAGTGCTTTGGGGATATAATCATTCTTATTTTTTCCTGGTAATAGCTGTTTAACTACTCACTGCTTGGTTCTCTGGTCTCTTGGTTTTCTTTCTCAATGTCTTCTACCATCCTGACAACCTATGTTGGTAATATATATTGGCAGATAAGCCAATTATTGCTTCATGAGATTTCTGCAGCTCTCTTGGAAATGGTAAAAGCTTTTTCAGTGAAAATTAAATTTTAAAAGTTTTAAAAAGTTTTTTTCAGTGGTTACAAATTGGCGTTCTCTCTTATAAGCAGGGAACCGAATGACCTATATCTCAATTTTCATTAAGGAGAGTCATGTTTATTTATCCGGTTATCCATTCAGTATTCATTTTCTAAGGGCTTATAAGGACCCATGGCATATAGAAGTTAAAATTTGGGCATTAAATCCTGGATTTACTAGTAAGTTTCATTGTAAAACATGACCAGTAACCTCTTTCCTTTTGCTTTCTCTTTTCCTTATCCCCCCCCCACTATACACACACACTACCTTTTGTCTAATTCCATCCCCCTCAAGGATTTGTTAGTATTTTTAAATGACCTACAAAAGCATATTAAATTTTAATTGTGTAGCTACCAGTAGAATATTGTGGATTCTTTGAAGAACTCACCTCACACCTAAATAGTGTTCTGTTTAGTTTCTGTGTCTTAAATAGTCATAACTATTCCTATATGATTAAATTTCATGAGAAAACACAAATTAGATGATGTACTTCATTTTTCAAATGCTTTCTCTTTCTTGTTCCTCTCTCCCTTTTACTAACATTGGTACATAAGCTTCTATATGTTTCCTTATGTGTTTATTATATATATTATACATGCAAACTGTAACATTCATGTTTCACTTGAAGGACACACACACACACACACACACACACACACACACACACACTCAGAGTAACCATGTTCTTTATTTCTTTTTCTCTTTAAAAAAGTTATTAGGAAGGCAGGCATGGTAACGTATGTCTGTAATTGCAGTACGTGCGAGGCTGAGACAGGAGGATCACAGGTTCGAGGCCAAACTTCAACAACCTACCAAGATCCTCAGCAACTTAGATTCTGTTTCAAAATGAAAAATAAAATAGAGATAAGGGTGCAGCTCAGAGGTAGAATGCCTCTGTATTCAATCCCCAGTACCAAAAAAAAAAAAAAAGAGTTATTTGGGAAATTGAAACAAGGCAAAAAGTTACTTAAAATTCTTGCAATTTAAAAAATAAGAAATGGAAACTTCTACCCTATCCCATGTCAGAGGTAATCTTGATAATCTATCTGATAGATGTCCCTACAAATTATGGCCTATGTATATTTTCACCCATATGTAAATCAATCCTGCTAGGCCTCAGTGTCCTCATCTGAAAAGGGGAGTTGGTAGTACCAGCTCTTAGGTACTAAGTAAAATAATCTACGTAAATCATTTAGTGAGTGAGCTCTCGTTCTTATGACTGCTTTATATAACTGTGCAAACAATGTGCCAAGTACTTGTGATCCAGGCACAGTCCCTCAAAGAATCTTGCTGTTGTGGTGTATTTTACTCCTTAATAAAAACGGAGAATCCTGTGGAGTTTTTATGCTAATTTAGTATATTGCAGGTCATATACATTTACATTTTTCCTTCTATAAAGTTTTAGTAAGAAAAAATAAAAGCAAATGTATATTATCTGGAGATTTAGGTGTACGAGAAGTAAGCTCATCAATTTCGAATACACTCAGTTCAGGCTTTGTCCCTTTTGTCCAGAAAAAGAGCCTTCTCAGTAAAAACTTTAAACTTTGACTTTCTAAGTAAAGAAATGACATTTGAAAGAGGGTGGAGTCTTGACTTCTTAACCTCACTTGTTTACAAGCAAAAGAGAGGAAGAGAACAGAGATGTACTTATTTATGTTATTGTTCTCATTCTAGCAATTTGTGGTACTTCATAAGAATCGGAGTGCTCTGAAAAAGGTAAATGTAAAAAGACTAGCAAAGGCTAGAAATTATAACTCACTTGAACTTAAAAAGCTACACCACTAGTTGGGCTATAAATGATTATCAGTTACATTTGCATCCACTATGTTTCTCTGTTGTCCAGTTTTCACCATAAAAACTGTATTTTCAGTGGAGGAAGGGGGAGGGAGGCATATGGAGGGAAATATACCAAGTGATGTGTGCATTGATGTTTTTAGCACTTTGAATCTCACTGTGATGTATAATCACATTACACCAAATAAAAGTATTTTAAAAACTACATTTTCGCGGGGCGTGGTGGCGCACGCTTGTAATCCCAGTACTTTGGGAGGCGGAGACCGGAGGATCCGGGTTCGCGGCCAGC
>PVJS01050956.1:0-14136 GCA_004027185.1 Glis glis | reverse complement strand
AAAGAAAGAAAGAAAGAAAGAAAGAAAGAAAGAAAGAAAGAAAGAAAGAAAGAAAGAAAGGAAGGAAGGAAGGAAGGAAGGAAGGAAGGAAGGAAGGAAAGGAAAGGAAAGGAAAGAAAAAAGAAAGAAAGAAAGAAAGAAAGAAAGAAAGGAAGGAAGGAAGGAAGGAAGGAAGGAAGGAAGGAAGAAAGAAAGAAGGAAGGAAAGAAAGAAAGGAAGAAAGAAAGGAAAGGAAAGAAGAAAGAAAGAAAGAAAGAATAAAAATAGGGCTGGAGGTATAGCTCGGAGGTAGAATGCCCCTGGGTTCAATCCCCAGTACTGCAAAAAAAAAAAAAAGAAAAGAAATCAGATTCATAGTATGAAGGCATTGTGCTAAGTTTCAGAATGATGACCTGTATATTTGGAGCCTAAAGTAATAGTGACATTAAAGAGGATTTGGCATCTACAAACCAAAAGATTCACCTTTTACAATTGTAAAATAGAGTTGAGTAACTGACATAGATTTGTAATTCTAAATTTGTAAGTAATATTACAATGTGTAAAACCATTTTCTGGAACAGATATCGAATTTTCTCATTTGTGTTGTATTGTGTTCTACGTCTTTGCCCCATATGGTATAGAAATTATAAAATGGGAATAACTACGCCCTTTCTCTCTCTTTAGGTAATTCAGCTGCTCTCAGCATATTATACTTCTTTTCTTCTAAGATTTTAGACACAAAAGTTTGCAAAATGCCATTTGGAGCAATTCTCTAACCACATAAAGAAAGAAACAAAAACTCCAAGCAGTTAGGAGATGCTTAAACCACAGGTTCGTTCCAGGCAACACCAGAGAGGGTTCAGGATGCCCCCGGCCCAGTGTTTCCTAAACCCTATCATCAGCCTTGCTAATTGCAGAGCGATGCTCTCTTGCCTGGGACATATCATGATATCATCTTCCTCCAAACACAATAGGTTGCATCTGATTTTTCCAGCCAACAAGAACGATGAATTGTTCCAGCCACAGCTTATCCAGCATGCAAAAAAAAAAAATAAAAAATGCCGACTTTCCCAGCATCCAGTGTCCTGTTTCAATTTCATAACTATAATGAATAATACGTTTTCCATGTAAGATGCCGTGAAGTGCTTAAAACACAAAATAATTCTCCCAGGACCTACTAGAGGAGCATCTTCTGCTACAAGAACACGGATTGCTTTATTTCTGCTGCAAGCACAAGCCGAGGTCCTGCTCTGTGGTGTTATTATTTCTCCGGGGGGGGGGGGGGATGGAGAGCAACTTCGGCAGGGGGAGGGATCTGACTCTGTCTACAGAGCACGCACAGCTCTTTGGGAGAGAGGTATTGTGCAAACACAGAGCTATTATTACATAAAAGCATTCCGAGGATAATATTAGCCATAATTGCATTAAATATTCATATTAAGGCAAATGGCGACTAAGAGCTCAGAGAAGAGCTGTCAAAGTCAATAACCAGTGCAGGGAGGGTGCATAAAGTTTGTACATTTCTGCATCCCACGCAAACCCGGCCAGCAAAGGTCTCACCACGAGTTGCTTAAAGTCACACTGTTCCTCTTTCTCCACTCTTTCCGCTGAAACAACCCAAGGCACGATTGTCAGACATCCTTCAATCTGCATGGAAAAATAAACTTAAAAATCAGCATGCTTCATGTCCACGGGTGATGGTGTGTTTACGTGGCAATTCGGCTAAGCTAAACTGAGGTCTTCAGTTGTTCTACCAAATGCTAATGTCGGTGCTGCCGTGAGGGGATTTTGTGGATGTGATTAGACTCCAGTTGACCTCGGGTAAGCAGAAGGAGTATCCTGGGTGGGCCTGACCTTGTCAGGTGAGCCTTTGGCCTTTGTGAAGGCTGAAGCTTTAGCTCGCGGGGTCAGCGCCTACCGGTGGCCTTCCTCGTTGCCTGTTCTATGTACTTCACGTGTTGTGCACAGCCGGCACAATTCTGGAAGCCAGTTCTTGGTAAAAAAAATCTCGTGTCTCTACCTACCTACCTATCTATGTACTTAACTATCCATCTATCTATCGATCTAATCTATCTATCTTCTATTAGTTCTGCTTTTCTGGTGGAACCCTGACAGATACAACATAGTTTTTCAGGAAAGACATTATTGGGTTATTGGATTTTTCATGAATAGAAGAGTAATTGTCTGGTTGTGGAGTTATACGGATTTTTCTCCTAAATTTCTACAGCTAATATATATTATTTGTATACTTCAAGTTATTTATAAAAAATCAACTGCTTTAATTCTCATCTGTTAAGCATTGGCAGTATTTTGATATTCAAATAGTGAAATACTCACCCTGAAGGAGACCTTTCATCGGTAGAACTGCACACGTTTCTGCAAGGAGCGCCGGCGTTCCCGGCGTGGGTCAGTCCTGCTCTGGACACTGCTCGTAGGCGCTTGGCTCCTGCTTGTGTTTGCTGATCACACAGGATTCTTCTTCTGGATTAGCTTCCTGTGCTCTTAGTCTCCATGTAGTTGGGCTTATCAACACCAACTGACATAGTTAGAAAAGTCAGAACCAAAGTCTTTGTGAAGGTGCGAAGGTGTCATCGAGAAACGGGTTTGGCTTAACTTTTTTTTTTTTTTTTTGCAATACCGGGGATTGAACGCAGGGGCATTCTACCTCCGTGCTACGCCCCCAGCCCTATTTTTTATACTTTATTTTGAAACCGGGTCTCACAAAGTTGCAGAGGGCCTCACTAGGGAGAGAGAGAGAGAGAGAGAGAGCTGAGGCTGGCCATGAACCCGGATCCTCCGGTCTCTGCCTCCCAAAGTACTGGGATTACAAGCGTGCGCCACCACGCCCGGCTCTTGGCTTAACTTTTGAAGAGAAGGAGTTGAAATTCACCACTGAGCCTGGCTGCTTCACACCCACTGTTGTTCTTGTGACTATACTGTCTATATGTTCTCAAGAAAATATTTTATATTTACTTATTTATTTATTTATTTATTTTGCGGTACTGGGGATTGGACCCAGGGGCATTCTACCTCCAAGCTACACCCCCGGCCCTATTTTTTATTCTTTATTTTGAAACAGGGTCTCACTAAGTTGCGGAGGGCCTCACTAAGTAGCTGAGGTTGGCTGTGAACCTGCGATGCTCTTGTCTCAGTCTTCCAAGCATGCGCCACCACGCCCTGCTAAGAAGATGTTTTAATGTCAGCATTTTCACTATGTTTTTTGGATCCCTCTTTCGGGTACCATGGGTCTCCCTGCTCAGGGCTCTTCCCTTTCTCCTCTTAAGTTCTCTTTTCTCAAAGTTGTCTTTCTAATTCAAGATGGTCCTATGGACAAACAGAAAGTCTAAGAGAGTTCAAAATAAGAGATATTTTTATTATAAGAAAATTTTAATAACTACCCGAATAACTTACACATAAGAATAGTCTCTGCATTTCTTCCACATCTATGTTCCCAACACAGGAATATTTATTAGTCAGCTTTTCATTGCTGTGATAAAATATCTGGCAACATCATCCAAGAGGAGGAAAGATTTATTTTGGCTGATGGTTTCAGTCCATGGTCAGATGGTTCCATTAGTTTGGGCTTGAGGCAAAATGGAGCCTCATGGCAGAGGGGTGTGGCAGAGGAAAGCTACTCACCTATGGCAGCCAGGAAGCAGAGAGAGAAGAAAGGGTCAGGGGCAAGATTTAGTCCCCAAGGGCATGCCCTTCCAACTCGCTTCCACCTCCTGGAGTTCTCACCTCCTCCCGGTAGTCCATTCAGCTCTGATCCTCTCAATGAATTACTCCATACATGAGGCCAGCGCCCTTCTGATCCAATCACCTCCCAAGAGCCCACCTCCGAATGTCGCTTCACTGGGGAACAAGAGCCTTTGGCAGACAATGCAGAGCCAACCACAGCAGAAAGATAGGAAACTAGCGACCGTGGACATCGCCTCCATGCTAGAAGTCAGAACTGCTTCTCTCTTCAGGCCTCTGCTTTATGAAACATCGAATTCCTCTACCACTTAAAAAAATATGATGGGGCTGGGCGTGGTGGCGCACGCTTGTAATCCCAGTACTTTGGGAGGCGGAGACCGGAGGATCCGGGTTTGTGGCCAGTCTCAGCTGGCTCTCTCTCTCTCTCTCTCTCTTTCTCTCTCTCTCCCTGCCTCTCTCTCTCTGCCTACTTAGTGAGGCCCTCCGCAACTTTGTGAGACCCGGTTTCAAAATAAAGTATAAAAAATAGGGCTGGGGGTGTAGCGCAGAGGTAGAACGCCCCTGGGTTCCATCCCCGGTACCGCAAAAAAAAGAATATATGATGGGGTACAATGTTCCAGCCAAAGGTTTGCCTGAAGAAAATATTTGGGACCATGAGCAGAGTTACATGGAGAGCCATTTTGACCTGGCTGGAAAAAAATGCATTCTCCTTCCACAAAAACCAGTAGGAGGCCTTGCTGTGTTTCTGGATGACAAGCCAATAACATACATGCAGGTGAAAAAGGATATTCAGCTTTGAAAATAATATGCAAGTACATATTGTACATAGCTTTGTATTGAGCATAATGTGAAGAAAATAAACTGATAAAAAAGTTTTTAATAAGAAAAGACCAAGCCATCTATGTTATAAATATATAATCATCTTGTATCAAGGAAATGAATATAGGTTTGGGGGATACTGGAAGAATCAAATAACAGTGTTTACAGTGTTTACAGCAAGCAAAATCAGCAAGGAGCTACATAAATTTTGTCTAAAGCCTCTCACAAAGACTGGACTGTGCGTAAGGTCTGCATGGAGTTGGACTGTTCCAGGCTAGGGTGGATGCCAGCTCCTTCTCCAGCACCCACTCAAAAGAAAACCAAGGTAATGATATTAATGTTGTATAAAATAAAATTCCATAGCAAACATTCTGTAATTAAATAACAGTAGATTTTAGAATTTTATTATAAACATTTATTACCTAATAATACTGCCTCACAATATATAAGTAACAACTAACAAAGCTACAAGGAGAAAGAGACTCCAAAAGGCTCATCTTGCTCATCAGGAGAAGAAAGTATATTAAACTTCATGGAGTAACCATGGAGTCCTTAGAAAAGTCCAAATATATGACAACATATTTTACACGTGAGACCATGGAAGAATATGTGTGGTTCTACATAGCGGGGGCGGGGGGGGGAATGCAAAATCATTCTACACTTAGAGAAGAACTAGAAAGTGAATGGAAAAGTTGCATATTAGTTAACTGCTGGACCTCAGCAGCCTCACTTCTTTATATCCATCTCAAAGATGTATTGACAAAAGTACAAAATGATATTAGCACAAGGCATCTTGTCAGCATTTATTTCTAATAGCAAATGACTTTAAACAACCCCTAATGACTGTCAACACAGAACAGAATATATGTAACAAGTTATAAAGAGTGGGAACAAGGAAGTTTACATAGCGCCATGGCCTGTGGGAACAGAGTGTTAAATAAAAGGAGCAAAGTAGAGCATAGTATTTGCTATATGCCAACTCCAATAAGGAAAGGGATGGGCAGTATGTGTGTATATATATATTATATATATTACAGAGGAAACAATATAAGAATAAATAGTGAAATGTTCAGTTATCTATGAGAAGAGAGAATTAAATTTGCTGAGCAAATAAAATATAAGAAGCATGAGGACTGCTAGCATCCAAGGTGTGACCTCTATTTTTATTTTTATTTTATCTATTTGTTTTTTTTTTTTGGTGTGGTACTGGGGATTGAACCCAGGGGCATTCTACCTCCAAGATACACCCCCAAACTGTGGCCTCTAAATAATCCCTCTCACTAATAGTAGCCTGGACATCTTGGAGATATTGCTAATGCCAGATCCCAGGCAGCACACGTACAAATTAAATCTTCCTGGCCTAAACTCATTATGCTAGAAAGCAAGGTGGTCATCAAAGACTAAGCAAATTTTATCAGAAGGACTCAAGAACTCACAGAGAGGTGTTTCCACTGGCCTACGAGGGGGAACCTGCTCTTTCATAAGAGCAAGAAGCAGATTAATGGCGACAATAAATGAAATGCTGAGAACATCACAACTCACGGAGCCTCTGTGACTTTAAAACACACACACACGGGCTGCCATGATTCTGAACACTGATAAGGACAAGAAATCAAAATCTCATACTGAATTTCTTTTACCAACTAACTCTAAGTCAAGGAAAACGGTCGATGAGAGATTTCTTCTTTGTGGAAGAATTCCAACTCATGAGTGCAGAAAGAGTGACTGAATTAGGAAATCCGCATCCTGCCGTTTCTTCTGAAATAAGAAATGTAGCCACAATGACCCATACCCTTTACTTTCCGTAAAAGTAGAAATCAATAATGAAAGAAGAACTAAATGAAATTCCAGCTTCTGGAACCTGAATAAGTGATTTAATTAAGTAGATTTGGTGACTAAATTAACTCTGGGTTAAAAAGAAAATCATATGGGAGTTAATGAAAGATTTAAACTAAATGATAAAATATGACATGCCTACATGTGTGCAAGTCAGCCCGAACAGCATGCGGCTCATACCGAGTTAGTTGATGGAGAAGAAAGTCAGAAATAGATGAGCCAAGCAGCCAGCTTAGGAGGGCAACAGAACAGACACACACACACACACACACACACACACACACACACACACACAACTAAATCAAAGAAATGGAGAATTAGAATAAACCAATGGAAAGCTAAATGACTGAGAAATAAGCAAGATTCATGGAAGAGAAAGATGATGACGTTACAAATAAGAAAAACAGAATGAAAAAAACGTAAACAAACACAGTCATGATCAACATTTGAAAAATTGGCAAAATAATATTTGCAATGCCTATATGTCAATACAATTTAAATTCTAGATGACATGTACACATTTCTGGGAAAATTTAAAGGGATAATATTTGGCTGGGAGGATTAAAAATGCAATGAGTGGTAATCAAAGATACCACACACCCATGTTCAATTTTATAGGCGAATTTTACCAAACATTCAAACACATTGCTCCTATTTTTAAAATGCTGTTTCTGAAAGTTAAATGAAAGCAATATTCCCCAGCTCATTTTATTAACTGATACAACACTAATTACAGAATAGATCGATAAGGACAATGTAAGAAACAGTGTGATGAATCTATTATTATTCTAGTGATTATTGAAGCAAATTGAGATTCCAAATAGAAAGAGAATCCAAATCACAGGGAGCCAGGAACTGAAGAAAATTGCATAATTTGATAAAGACTATATACTCCATGACCAACAAAGTACTCAATGGAGACATATTAAATTCATTCTCTTTAGGAAGAGAGGGACCAAGATAAGAGAGTTTACTGTCACCCCCTATACTCAGGGTAATTGGAAGGAAGACATAGTCAATGAAATAAGCCAAGCCAGAGAAGTAGGAAGCATATTGATAGAAAGGAGAGACAAAATTATTATGTTTCAGAATATAATTTTCTACAGAAGCTAAAAACAAAAACCAAGTGACATGATCCTTGTAAAGCCAATCTAAATTACAACAGAATTCTAAAAATACTGCAAGTTCATTTTAAAATTTAAATTAAAAACTAAAACACTAGGAGAGGAGCAAAATATGGGGTTTCACAACATTGCATACTAAGAACTACTAAAAGTCATGTTAGTAAGAATCGTGGCACAGAAACAAAAGTAAGAAAAAATAAGGTAGATCACAAAAAGATTCCTGGTGCAGATGGTCAAAGCATCCCAGTCAATGGGGCAGACTAGATTACCTAACCAATAATGCTGAGAAATTGGTTCATAAAATAACATTTATGTCTACTAGACACCAATGAACTCTAACAATGAAACTGTAAAGACAATAGAGAATACCTTTGTGATTTGAGGTAAAATTTGTTTTTACAATGCGACCCCAGAAGGACGAACCAAACCGTACTGCAAGGTGCAGATGGACTTAATGACTTAAAATTAAGGACGTCTGTCCATCAAGAGAAGGATTCCAGCTACAGAGTTTCTAGAGCAGAGGCCGACTTAGAGAAGATATTTGCAATTTTAAAGTCATTTAAAAGCCGGGTGTAGTGGTGCATGCTTGTAATCCCTGTACTTGGGAGGCTGAAATAGGAGGATCCAGGTTCGCAGCCAGCCTCAGCTACTTAGTGAAGCCCTCCACAACTAAGTGAGACCCTGTTTCAAAATAAAGAATAAAAAAATAGGGCTGGGGGTGTAGCTCAGAGGTAGAATGCCCCTGGGTTCAATCCCTGGATGGGTACCGCAAAATAAATAAATAAATAAATAAAGTTGTTCAAAAATATACAAGGAACTCTTGCAATTCAACAAGAAATAAAATTGGGCAAAAATGTAAACTGATTATTGAGAGAGCCGATTATCAGCTAAGTAAAAATGAGAGAGTAGAATAGTACCAGATGTTGGCAAGAGAGGGGCCATCTAAGAACCGCTACGCACCCTTGGTGCACGTGTGAATCCTCACAACCTCTATGTGGCATCCATGGCCAACTGAGCATGCTCGGCCATAGCCTCCCAGCTGCCGCACCGGGATGCCTGGCTCGAAGCGGGTCCAGCCCAGGTCTGTTAAAAGGCACCGAGGACAGTGTTCACCTGTGTTGTGTGACATAGCAGGGAGTTTGAGGCAACCTAGCAGTCTCGCGCTGGGACAATGATGGTCACAATGTGAGTCATGTGTCTTTTGGAACAGTTTGCAAAAGTCCAAGATGAATTCCATATAATACAAGAAATGGATCCCGTCTCAGTACATAGCACTGAGTGAAAAGGGAAAAACAAACTAAGTTCTATATCAACAGAACATTTGTGCAAAATAAAAATTCATGAGCCACAGTCAATGCTATCTAGCCTCCAAGCATATACGAGAACCTATAACACGTTGAAATGCAAGCATCAATTTAGGATGGAGGAAAGCAAAAGAAAAGAAAAGAAAAAGTACACATCTTGCAGGGACCAAGAATAGCAATGTTCCCTGAGTTGAGGAAGATGAACCATTCAACTTTCTGAACTCGAAGCCCAAATAGAAAACAAATGTGTGAGTGAAATACAGAAAATATATAAAGAAACAAAGATTAAATCTGGAAAGAACCTTGAGATATAAAATAGCCCAGCAGTACCCTTCAGATGTTTGTTTGGTCCTAGGAATTGTACTCAGGGGCATTCTGCCTCCAAGCTACACCAGCCCTTTATATTTTTTATTTTGAAATAGGGTCTTGCTAAGTTGCTGAGGGTCTCGCTAAGTTGCTGAGGCTGGCCTCAAACCTGTGCTCCTCCTGTCTCATTTTCCCAAGTACTAGGATTACAGGTGTGCACCACAATGCCCCGCCAAATTTTGGTATTTAATGGTTACCAAGTCCTCTCAATCATACTGAAGCCAATGAGTTAGAACAGTGGAAAATTCTGAGGGGACAATACCAACAAGACTGCCCTTACCCAGACCTGACCCACAAGTTTGCAAGCCTCCTGTAGTGAATATAGAGGTGATCTCCCCCTCAACTTCCCTCCCCTTCTTTCCTTTAACACATTTAACCTTGTTTTTCTTGGCTTGCTTTTAGGGCTGGGGATGTCTTTATGCCTTCTTGATACAAGTTGTACTGATTACGGTGTTTGCTCTCTGGTGAACTGATTATTTTGCCACCTTGATGTGTTACCTTGCTTTTTACCACTTCATACATCAGCCTGCTTACCAGACTTGCAAGACTAAGATGCTAGAAGAAGATCGACTTGACAAGATATTTGGCCACCAGCCCAAGGCTGGCCACCTTGGGCCAAATGCCAGAAAGACTTGCCTCAGTTGGTTCCCACCGAACCCAGGCAGCTGTCCCCATGAGAGGAAGAGAGCCAAGGCCACTCTCTGAGGTCTCAGCGTGGGGTGGACACGCTGCCCAGGACCAGTCTGTTCCCACCAGGACCCCCTGGTCCGGCAACACATAGAGCTTTCTCTTGTGATTCTACACGATTCTGTGACCTTGACTGCTTTTGTATATTGAAGTAGCGTGTTCTCATGTCTTAATTATTTTCTGTACTACACTGTTTTAAACTCTCTTATACTTTTGCTTGTGTGGGAGCACTTTCATTTTTGCCACGACCTGAATCATTAAGCCAAACATCCTCTCTTTCCATACATGCTGGTGGCCGCATCTACTCTCAGGCTTCCAATTCACTAGAAAGCCTCACAGAACTCGAGGAAAGCTACTACTCACAAAAGATATAAATTAGCACCAGTCGGAGGACGGGACTCACCACCCTCTTGGCGTCTGTGTGTAACGCACAGAGTGGAGTCAAACAGGGACGCTCACCCAGATCTATGCCCAGGGTTCCCATGGGCTCAGACCCATACTGCCTGCATGACTAGCCTTTCTTCTCCATCCTGCAAAGGTTGGAACTACTACTTTTGCAGACCCTACAGCCCCCATCACAAGTCCTAATGTCAGGCTGTGAGCGGCCAAAGCCCCAGGCAAACAAAGACATTGCTATCAGGCAGCAGGACATCCTAACGACCTGCAGTCACACCCCAGAAGCAAAGAGCGAAGGCCAGACCTCTGTTGAGGCAGGCCAGTTCTTCACTGCACCGGAATGAGAGTGTCAGAGCATCAGACAGAGAACCTATGTTTTCTGCAAGCTTATCAGGGTGATTTTGAAAGTCCAGGTTTGGAGGTTATTGATATAGTTGAACCCTCTATTTATAGATGAAAATCTGAATCCTGAGAGATTAAATGACATGATTATGTGGGGACGATCACGCCCACAGTAAGAGAGGAGTCAGGGTGAGAGCCCAGAGCTCGGCTGAGCTGTATGGGGCCTACAGGTGTGCCAGGCACTGACTACAGGCTGAGCCACCACCTGCCTGAGCCCTGTCTATAAACCCACCCACGTGCTAGCATTTGCTCTTGTAATTTAGAAAATGGGAATGGAGATTTCAAAGGTATGCTGGATAGAGAAGACCAGGGGGTGCTTCAGTCAGCATCTTTTATCTGTGACACCAGCAAACCTTGACCTTGCTATCGCCAATCCCCAGTAGCTAAATTTATTTCCCCAAAGCCAAGCATTAGCAAATGTGGTATTATCAATCTGATAAGACAAAAGGAAATAAGTCCCTGGAGTCTAATTATTTTTTAAACAATTTACTATTCAACTTCATCTTTGCTGAAATGCTACAGAAATCTTAAAATATTATCTTCACTGCAGAAAGGCCATAGTCTCTACTAAACCACCAACAACCAATTCTTCCTTTTGTCAGTTAATGTGCCTCATTGTAGCACTCAGAGAAATCAAAACATAAGAATCAAATAAGAATCGATTTCTTATTCTAGGATTTTTATATTATTAAGCTTTGTTCCATGAATCTTCCTTTTTTCTTCAGAAATTAAAGTCACGCTATTTACAACTGATTATTAATTGTTGAAATTTCCATGATCACTGATGTGAAATTGATGATACAGGTATTTCTGATGTAGAAAGAATTGTTACAAGAAAGTAGGTTAAAAAAAGATCTAAATTATACTCAACTGATACACATTTGTTCAGCAGGAGTGAATTTTAGTTGAATCTTGGTAAGTCTAAATTATAGTCAGCTGATAAAGAAACATTAGTTCAGCAGGAGGGAATTTTAGGTGAATCTTGGTAAGTCTAACCCTGATTCTCAGTCTCCTAGTGATGATGCTCTGTCATTACCAGTGCTCTCCGATCCCCGATTTATGTGAAGATCTACAACTTACACCACCCAAACATTCTGAGCAGATCCTCTGGTCATCTGTCCACTCTGGTCACCACGAATAGGCTCATTGTCCAGTGAAGGAGGTGCCTTGCTGTTGCTTTGGGACCAGATGCAGATTCTGGGATTTTGGTCAAGGCTCCGCTGTTGGGTCACCCTCTTGACACCATCCTCTACTGGAGTGTTCTGGCAGACGCTTGCTTGCTCCATAGTCCCGCCACGGATGGCTGCTGCTTTAAGCAGCTCCCTAATAACTATTCTGTGGTTCCTGCCAGAAGGTCGCTGCACCAGACAGCTTCCTTAAGATTGTTCCGTGTTTCCTGCCATGGAAGGTCGCTGCACCAGGCAGCTTCCTGATCAATAGTCTTCTCGCACGATACCGACACAAAGTCTGATATAATAATTTGGAGAGAATTTAATAATTGGGGGGGTTAGGAAGGAGATCCAAGATGACAAATTCTCCACCTTATGTAGTCAAGGCCTTTCTTATATAGAGGTTCAAACAAAGCAAACAGGAAGAAGATCACAGGTTAAGACCAGGGAGTGACAATCACAAGACCAGGGAGTGGCAATCACAAGTTAAGACCAGGGAATGGCAAGGTGAACGTTTCAGGGAGAATAGGAGGTCATCAATGTCTACCTTTTGGTCCCATCCGATCCAAGGAAGCTTGTCTGTGTGCGGACAATTTCCATTTAACATGTACTGTGTACATGGTTAAGCTGATCCGAAATGGTGACCTCATTGCGTGGGCTAAGATGGCCCCCAACAATCCTCTTGAGGTTTTCCCCTTCCCGGTGTCCTAGAAGGGAGAAGACATGGTGCCCATGTGGACTCGCCCTCCCAGTCCTGCAAATCCCCCATTTCTCCTTGCTTCGGTTCCTCTTCCATGCGAAGCCGGCATCTCTTTTCCCTTCCTCTCTGGATCAGACCCACATCATCCTCTCCGTAAACATAGGTTTTAGAAGATGAGGCCAGGACTGGCTTGTTCACAGATCACTTCTGCTTCATGTTCATGAACAGAAATGTGGATGAGGCTTTCTCATTGGGGTGAGACAAATACAGAGAAGCAGCAGAGATTAGTAAGTTATCCTGTTATACATGAACCCACAAGAAAAGGGTGAGTTCTTATAATCTTTTCACGTCAAAGTAGTGGGAAGAATTTGGAAACAAAGTGGTGGGAAGAGTTGTTGGTATGAGATGGAACTTCTTCCCCAGATTTCTGCAATTCTTTTTTTTTTTTTTTTTGGTGGTACTAGGGATTGAACCCAGGGGTATTCTACCTTTGAGCTATACCCCAGCCCTATTTTATTTTTTGCTTTGAAACAAAGTCCCACTAGGTTGCTGAGAGTCTCGCTTACACTGCTGAGGCTATTTTGGAACATGCGATCCTCCTCTCTCAGCCTCTCAAGTTCTGGGATTACAGCCGTGCACCACCAGACCCAGCTGCCTCTAGTTCTCCTTCACACCAAAGTGGCCCAGACCAGATCATTAGTCCCCAGACCCTCTCATTATCACAGGCCACATCACTCTCTTTTTTATTCTCTGCCAGAAAAAAAAAGATATGAAATTGTAAACATTCATTTAAATTTGCCCATTGTACAGGTTGAGAAAATATCAGTATTCATTCACAATAGCAGTAAAAAGATGTACAAATTAGTGACCGAAGTCATTAACTTTTGGGTAAACATGTAGCATAACTAAATAGAAAGAACTAATGTGTTTTTCTCACAGTATAACAGGAAATCATGAATATCTTTTGCTCTTGACAAATATTTGTAAATGCTTATTTTTTATATAATTTACTATTAATCTTGCTAATTGTCCTCAGATTTTAAAGCTCAGCAAATTTATGGACCAAATCTGTCCCATTACCAGAGCTAAGGATGGTTTTTACATTTCTAAATTTTTTCTTTTCCAAAAAGTGAAAAGTGGTCAGACATATGCTTGTGATCCCAGTACTGGGGAGGCTGAGACAGAAGGATCACAGGTTCGAGGGCAGCCTCAGCAACTTCGCGAGGCCCTCAGCAAATGAGCAAGACCCTGTCTCAAAATAAAAGATAAAAAAAAAATGGGCTGGTGTGTTGCTCAGAGGTAGAGTGCCCCTGAGTTGAATCCCCAGTACCAAAAAAACATAAAAAGAAGAAGATTTTGTGACATGTGACTATTAATAATATTCAAATTCCAGTGTCCATGAGTAATGGTATATAGGAACGCAGCCATACATAATCATCTATATAATGTCTATATATAATGTCTACAGCTGCTCTGTGCTGTAGTGAGAGAGTGGAATGGTTGCAACAGAAGAAGCACGGTCCACAAAGTCTAAAACTGAATTCACTGCCTCATCCTTTATAGAAAGTGATTGCCAACCCTCACATTAGAGTGCATCTGCACATGGGTGTGAGGTGGGGAGAAGGGTTCATTTTTTTTTTTTTTTTTTTTTTTTT
>PVJS01050954.1:0-14134 GCA_004027185.1 Glis glis | reverse complement strand
AAAAAAAAAAAAAAAAAAAAAGAGATTGACCCTAAAATTTATCAATAACTACTTGAATGTCATAGAAATGTCACTTCCTTAAAAGATGGAACTTTTCCTTATCTGAAAAAAAAAACATATTCTAGGAGGTGTCAAAGCTATTTAAAATCCCTACACGTCTTCCTTGGGCATATGTTGGAGGTTGTGGGGGAAGTGTTGCTGTTCATACCTCATTTGAGGGGGAGAAGTAAAATGCATCTGAAATAACTTGGGAGAAAATTAAAATTGTCTACTTCTCATAGATATATGAAATTGTTAATAATGCCCTAAAACACAGAGGGTCATTTTGTGCATGTTTTAATCTTTGGAAATGATAAATGTATATAATTAAATACAATAATGAAATTAGCACAGATTTGCATACTTTTTTGTTGTTTCTGTTTCAGAGACAGGATTTTGCTGTTTTGCCCAGACTGGTCATGGGCTCAGCTGATCCACCCCCCTCCACCTCTTGAGTAGCTGGGAAAACAGGCCTGTGTCACCACACCCAGGTTTTACATAAATTTCTTAATGGTAACACAATCCACACTGTACCACTGATACTTCTTGATACAGAACAAGAACAAATAAATTTTAAAAATTCAATAAGATGTAACAACATCAAGTGTGATTTTGAGATAAGATTGATGTCTAATACTGAAGGGACTGTCTATGCAAACCACCTGCCCTTCCACAGTGAGAGGTCACTAGGAAGCTACTGGACAGGGCCTTGTCACTGTCCAAGCATCCTCTCCTTTGCAGCTTCTCCTCAAACCTGCTGATCTCATATTTTATGCCATTTTAACATTAAATAGGAAACATCCTTTTCAATTTCCCAGGGAAGGTTCACAGCTCTTGCAGCCCTTTTTTCTCACAAAAAGAGACTGAGAATGTATATGATCTAATTTTGGACATGTACATCCTTGGGTGAGACACATAACCTTTCTGGGCTTAGCGTCGTTTTCTATGAATGTTAATCCCCTCACAGGCCCATCATTGTGTAATGCCAGAGTGAGTGCAGGAACCTGGAACTCCTGCAGCTTCCTTGGTAACTCCTTGCTTTGCCAATAGGAATGACAGCAGCCTCTCTTTGAATCCTCTCTTACATGGTGTTAGCAGCTATACTAGTTTGAAGAAATAGTGCTTTATTTTTTTAAGACAAGAAGTCCTGGCATTGGTTCAACCACTCAAGTTCAATTTTACAATTCTATAATTCTATTGGCAGATCTTCAAGGTCACAAGAGGGCTGTAGCACATCCTTCCAAACCATATAAATGTCCTTTCTTCCTCCCTGCCTCCCTCCCTCCCTCCCTCCTTCCTTCCTTTCTTTATTTCCTTCTTTTTGTACAACAGATTGGACCCAGGGACATTCCACCTCTGAGATACACCCCCAGCCTTTTTTATGTTGTATTTTGAAACAGGGTCTCACTAAGTTGCTGAGACTGGCCTCAAACGGGAGATCTTCCTGTCTCAGGCTCCCAAGTACTGGGATTATAGGTGTCCACCATCTGGCTCATATAAAACTATTTCTATCACCAATCAATACCCTATCTTTCCACTGAAGGTAACCACTGTTCTAATATCTATCTCCAATGACTAATGTTGCCTCTTTTGGAACCTCGTATGAACGGAATCACAGTTTATATAATCATTTACAGCATGAATAATCTTTTGTGTCTGATTTCTTTCATTCTACTTGTTATTTTGAGAGATATTCATGTTGTAATAATTGCTGAGTAGTATCACATTATAGGAATATGCCACTGTTTATTTCTCTGTTCCCCCACTGACAGACATTTGAATTGTTTCCAGTTTTTAGCTATTATGAATAATACTGCTGTGAGCATGGATGTACAAGTCTTGTGTGGACTCATATGTAGTGGGAGACACACAGAAGTGGAATTGCTGGGCCAAAGAACTAACTGATGCATGTTTAGCTTTGTAAAACACGGCCGAAGTCTTCTAAAATGGCCAAGCCATTTCACATAGTTTCTTGTTTTAATGACTATATAATTTTCAAATTGACATACCATCAATTATGTAATTGTTTTCAGATTAAACTTTTAATTTATATTGTTTTCAGAGTTGCTTTTTTATATAAATGCTACAATGGACACATTCATGCAAATAACTTTTTATCTGTTATTGGAACATTTCTGCTATTGGAACATTTAATTGAGAAACTAAGGTGGTATTACTGAGTATTGTCATGACTTCTTAATTTCCCAAAGGGCTGTACTCATTTATATTCTCTTATTAAATTTGAGCAGTATTATTGTTTTAAGGTCCTTTTTCTTCCTTATTGAGTTATAACATAGATCCATAATGTATGACGATCTTAAGTATACAGTCCAATGAATTTTTTCATATATAAAATTCAACAGTTATGGCCCAGAACAAGAAATAGAACTTTTTTGTTTTCAATTTTTTGTTTTGTTTTGTTTTATTGTGGTACTGGGGATTAAATCCAGTGGCATTCTACCTCTGAGCTACACCTCCAGCCCTTATACTTTTTGTTTGGAAATAGGATCTCGTTAAGTTGCTGAAAGCCATGCTACATTGCTGAGGCTGTTCTCGAACCTGCAATCCTCCTGTCTCAGCCTCCCAATTACTGGGATTATAGGCATGTGCCACCATGCCTAGCTCAAACATTTTCAAAATGTACAAACCTTTATGTCTCTTCCAGATTATATCATGCCTCACAAAGGGAACCAGTATTTTGACCTTGATCCCCCAAAATAATTATGCTTGTATTTAAATTTCATATAAGTGCAGTCATACAATTTACATCTGTATTTTCATGCATAAATTTTGAAAGACATACATGTTCAAAGCTAGTACGAAGTAATTTAGGGAGACCTTGCTTTAAAAAAAAAAAGAGGACTGGGAGTGTAGCTCAGAGATAGAATGCCCCTGTGGTCAATCTCCACTACCACAAAAAGAAACTTTTATTCATGCCCAATCTTAATTTCTGACATGGAAGGGGATAAGCTGTAGCACATCTAATAAAAAACAGTGACTACCAAGAGTGTACATCAAGTACTACCTAAAATATTTATATCCATAATCTCCATCTAATCTTGTCAATAATTCAACGAGAAAGATATAACTATACCCTTTTTCCGTATAAGAAACCTCAGACTAAGAGAGATGAAACTACCTTGCCAAAGCTCACGAGGCTGGTACAGCTGAAAGAAAATGCGTAACAGCTGTGTCTGACATCATAGAGCTGTGTCTGACACCATCTTGCTGTCTTTGACACCAGAGCACAAGCTTTAACTGCCACTAAACTAATCCTTTAAAATCACAAATGCTCAGTCACCAGACAGAAGTCTAAACAAGCAACCAAATATGCTTATACCAGCCCTGTTTTTCTGTCTTTACTAAAAGCGGAAGGCAAGCAGCCAGTGATAAGGGGTTCAGAGGTGACCTGATGGCAAATATAATTGCTAGGCAGAGCTTTCTGAATCAACAGTGCTCTTCTATCATTATCAGCTTTTCCAGCAAATTGAAACAGTAGGTGTATATTAACATTGCAGCCCACAGCTGGCTGTATTACTGCTAATCGGGGCCATCTTTTTTCATTAAAGTGCAATTAATACCCCAAGACATCAAAATACTAAATTGTATAGAACATAATGAACAGAATAGGCAATGCTGGGAAAACCACATGAATTCAAAGTACCCTGTGAGTGAAGTCAGTGTTTACACTGAGCACTTCATCCTACTGGAGGACAATAAGGATGTCGGTTGCCTAGGAAAGAATGACAGAAAGGTAAGTCAAAGTCAGGACTTATTTCTGGAGGCACTTGGAAGCGTAGAATATCACTTTATCCAAGTGATACTTTAATCTCAACTGGGAAGAACTCATTAAACAGTATAACACCTTGGAAATTGCCACTAGGTTCCACACTACAGAAACAAGGTCCTGGAAAAGGTAGGTAAAAATGTATTGAAGAAACACCAAATTAGGTACACTGGGTAAAAACTCATGCATCAAAGAAATGTCTTCAAGAAAAGGAAAATATGGAGCCAGTCAGTGCTCAAATAAAATCTGGGTGACAACCCCATTATAGGAATGAATATCGGAATCCAGTGTTTTCAATACATTCCTTTCATGAGCATTAAAAATAAATAAATAAAAGAATAAAATAGGGCTGAGAGTATAGTTCAGAGGTAGAGTGCCCCTGGGTTCCATTCCTAGTACCACACACACACACAAAATTTTAAATAGGAAATTGTTCACTATTGTAAGACAGAAGTATAAACACGGGACATTGATGTATACTTGTTCAAACAAATTATTACACACAGCATCAAGTTCAGTAGAAATGAATGCATCTTTTAGCTGAGTGATTGTAATTAGGTACTACTGTCTTTGGAAATAGATTGATGTATTAAATTGGGTTATATATTATATTTATATGCTATTATTTTATATGTATGTGGATTCTTACTAGATTTGTTGTATCCTAGAAAAACTGATAAAATATCTCTCATTGAATAAAAAAGAGTTAACATATAAAAATTGAACTGTAAGTGCCTAAATAGTAAATCAAGTGCTAACCCTCCTGGGTACCTCCACCCAGATAACACTAGAAACCATTTACTATGTTTCAGAAGTTACCCACATACATTATCCTGCTTATTAGCCCATTCCAAAACTAGAGCACTACGTGGGCTTCCACTCTAAGGGTGACCATTCACAGTAACACAGGCTGCAAGTAAACAGGCTGATGTTGTGTTGAGAAAAGAAGCTAGTGACAATTATTACCCAATCTCATTATGCATAGGAGGAGTTGAGCAAGTGTATGCGCAATTCAATGGGATAGAGCTACCACCAGAAAACTCCACATTCTCCTCTTAACCCCCAAAGAAAATGACAAGTTCAATTCTCCTCAGTTTTGATGGACTTTTACTTCATTTAATTCACATATTATTAATAGATAGTGCGAGTGGATTTTCATTCAATGTTCTACTGTCCATTTAATAGCAACACACTGACTGCTTGGGAAGACAGGAAAATGGAGCCAATCTTTCCAGTGCCCGTGTGCAGTGATTTCCCTGAGGCCTGCTTTTCAACCTTTCTCTGTGCCCAAAGGCACAAGTGGGTCAATTAGGGCTGGAGTAAATTGTGTCCCAACATTAAATTTTTAGTGTGAAACTAAACAGCCTAATTGAGATTAATTACCTGAACTTGGCCTTATCAACCCCCAAATCAAATTAACTAGAATTTTACCATGAAGACAAATATTTATGACATTCCAACCCCCAATAAAGGTAAACCTAGAAAATTTTCATGAATGCTTACTACTAATTATAACTGAGTAGCACACATTTCTGCCAAGATTAAGCTTTTCCCATAATTGGTGTGCACGTAGTTCCCTTGTTTCCCTACCTATGAATAGGATAAGGGAATATTTCATCATGAATTTATGTTTCCATCTCCATCCATCAGCCTTCAATCTGAGATTGAAAAGGGACTCCCTCCCCCCTTTTACTAAATGTCATTGTCAACAGCTTTCTCTGGACATGGGAGAGGCCTTTTTAAAGCAACTGAGGTTGCTAATCATGATTGCTTTTTGTGTCTTAATTTTTTTCTTCTGAAAGCAAGTGGTTGGACACTCAACTGGTGCTCACACCTCTCCAAATGTTCTTAACGAGCCTCCAAAGTGCCTGGAATGGTACCCTGGAAACAGGTGCTGAGATGCCCAGCTGAGGCAGCAAGACATCACAGTCTCTGTCTCCCTCTCCTATATCCCAAACCCATGGGGCCACAGTAAAACTATTTCTGGAGAAAAGGGGAGAGCATAAATTACTCAGACAGTATTTTTAGATGACTTCTGAACCTCGATTAATTAATCTTAGAAAGCAACCTTCACTTATCAAATACCCAAACAAACCACCTCTGGCTTCTAACTGGTGTGAAAGAAAAGTTCTAAGATTCCAATGCCTGTGTCATTTAGTAGACCCTACAGCTTGACACTTGGTTTTACTTCTTGATTGCATCTTCTGCTCCATTTAACTTTACTTAACTGGACTTATAAATATTTAATCAGATCATTGCTGCCTGCTTAAAAAAAAGGAAAAGAGAAATCCTTACTAATACTCATGGCCAAACATGACCTTGAAAACACAGACACAGATAAAATGTTTCTCTCCTGATTTGCATTGAAGGATGGGAAAAAGTGCCGTGGCTGTTTAACAAAGTGGAGTTACAGTTATTAAACCTAAACTTGATCCAGGCTTAGGTATCCACATACACACACATACACACGCACACTCATACACACACAAAACAAACCCAGCAGTGTTCTTCCCCCTAAATAAACCCAGAGAGGTTCATTTTTCTCATGATTTATTGGATTTTCTGAATTTCCAAAGCCATATACATATATATTTATTTTTCCTTAGCTGTATTATCTAATATTAGTTTGTGGAATGTTATAGTTGCTTTGGACTTCATGAATATAACAATATTTTCACTTTTTGGATATGAAGGCTTTCATTACATGGCTTTGAAAGGAATGGAGATTTTTTTCCCCTTTTAATTTTCTTTTGTTGCTGTTACTTCTATTTTTCAACTTCTATGCTAACTATTGAAATGCATTTTAAATGGCATTTTAAAATTAATTAATTAGCCCCTTAATGAGTTCCTGTGAAATCTTGAGTACGAACGCTGCCCTGCTTGGTCCATCTAACGTGTGCTCCACGTGAGGCCTCTGCGTGGCTGAGGGGTCCTGCTCTTCTGAGTCTCACTGGGCATCTCAGTCACTGAGGCTCCGGGGTCAGCACAAATGCTCAGCACGCAGGGATCGCCTCCCGCCACTGCACACTGATCTGCAGACCATCTTGAACTAGACTCCAGGTCAATAACATTTGTCCTGTTTCAGTGGTTTAAAACTGTAGGTTAATATCCCACATTGATGTTCTCTACTGGTGCCCTCTCTGGGATCAACCATTTGCTACATTTCACACCTTCCTGAGACTTTCAATTCAATCCTCATACTCTTCTACACTATTTGTTCATGATCATGTGCTTTTCTTTCTTTTTTCTTTGGGGGTGCTCTCTCTCTCTCTCTCTCTCTCTCTCTCCACATACATACATACACACACACATTTCAGTATAATCAGGATCATTTATAAAACTTCCTCTTGCATCTACTTTTTATTGCAGGGATTGGCTCATCTTTCTTTTGTATACTTGCTCAGACACAAGCATGGTAGGTCTTTTCTCTTCCCCACCATATCCCTGGTGTCTAGGCTAACGCCTGATAAAGTAGGCACTCTTACAAACACACTGAGTAGAGGACTTTTTGATGGGTGAATGAAAGAATAACCAGACTTACCCTGTCCAACTCTGGACAACCCACTTTGTACAAGGATTGTGACCCTTTTGTACATCTAAGTGGTCAGCACAACACACTGAGCCATGTTTTCTGGCTGAGGGTGGTGACAGTCTCCAGTGTTATCATCACCACTGCCCGTTCCATGGAGGACCAGGAAGCATGCTCGATGGCCAACAGTCCACTTGCTCAGTTGCCCTGCATGTCAGCCAGTTTGACTAAAATGCCAACAAGACTGGTCTTGATTTAACTTGAGATTTACTCATCAGAGAAGCAGAGGATCTCCTCATTTTCTTGCCTCAACAAATTAATCTCAAATAAAGACAAGCCTTCATTTCATATTCTTATCTTAATTATTCTCCTATATTTGGAGTAATGTACAGGCAAGGACATTTTTTTACTTTTTTGTGGCTTAGAGCACATTTTTAAAAGCTATTCTGATTTTATTGATTGTGGTTAAGAACCTTTCTTTCTTTCTTTTTTTTTTTGCGGTACTGGGGATGGAACCCAGGGGCATTCTACCTCTGAGCTACACCCCCAGCCCTGTTTTTTATTCTTTATTTTGAAACAGGGTCTCACTAAGTTACAGAGGGAGGGCCTCACTAAGTAGCAGAGGCTGGCCGCGAACCTGAGATCCTCCTGTCTAGCCTACCAAGTACTGGGATGACAAGCGTGCGCCACCACACCCAGCTGTCGTTAAGGATCTTTGGAGTCATGTTTTTCAAATACTTGCACTTCAACTGGCGTCAGCTTCCTGTGCACAGGAGACTACCCGTTTCATCATTGTGAAATTGCATGTCTTAATTTGACTTTTCTGGGTCCCAAGACAAGGGCATTGCATTTTGCTCTGACCTTGTGTGTCCAGTGGAAGGGGAAGTCTGGAGCATAGGGTACCGGAATAAGAACAGGCTTTGGATTTTGGGGGGGTCCATGCTGAATGGCCTTTGTCATCTTCGGTGGGAATCGGGGAAAAGACAATTGTTAGTGTTGCTACAGGCCAGCACGGCCACAGTGCTGAGATGGGTGTCTTAGGTGAGGCTGCCTAGAAGGGGAGGCTTAGATGTGGATCCTTAGAGAGTGATTAACTGAGGTAGAGCTCTGGGGCGGAATCTGTAAGGGAGGAAGGAAAGTGAGATGTAGGCTCAGCCGACCTTTATCTCAACTTGATTTCAAGGGGAGCTCTGGAATCTAAATTGCATCTCCCAATCTGTGTAGTGTTGAGACAAGGGGCGCAGTTCTTCTATCACCGGATCAGAGAGTCTTTGCCAACAAGTTTTAGGAGGTGTAGCGGTATCAGGTAGTTAGTCAGAGATGAACAGATAGGGTAGGCTGGGGAGGAGCAGAAGCCGATATCAGAAGACTAATCCCCCACAGGGCCTCACTTAGACCCCCTCACAACGGGAATGGCAATAAAGATGCCAACTTTATTTATTTTTATATTATTATCATTATTATTATTATTAATTATTATTAACTTGTGGTACTGGGAATTGAACACAGGGGCATTCTTCCTCCAAACTACACCCGCAGCCCATTTTTTATTATTTATTTGTTTATTTATTCATTCATTTCAGAGACAAAGACGGAGGTTTATTTAGGAAAGTGGGGGATACACGTTCAAAGGAGAACACCGGCCATCTGAAGAGGGAGAGAGCCTATTTTTTGTTTTGAAACAGGGTCTTGCTAGGTTGCTGAGACCCTCACTATGTTGCTGAAGCTGTCTTTGAACCTGTGATCCTCCTGTCTCAGCCTCCCAAGTGGGATTACAGGTGTGCACCACCATGCCCCGCAGATGCCAACTTTAAATAAACTGATAGGACATCCTGAAATTCCTAAAATGAGATTCCAGAATAAACCGTGTCACCAAGTCAGTTTCACAGAGAACCCATCAACAGCTTTGTCTCTGCAGAGTTAAAAAGTTGAGAACTACCAACAGTTTCTCTACAGGAAAAGTGCTAATGGCCCCTAAAGGGACTTTTCTTATCACTGTCACCTAAGTGTGATTTCTAAGTAGCTTTGCTCTGTGACTGCCAAGTTTGAGAAAAATGCAATTTTTTCTTTACTAAAACATGAACTCTGAAGCATTAATGCTTTAAGAAGGAAACTATATTAACTAGCCTAAATTGGGATGTTTTATGATACAGGGATGATTACAGTAATGTTTCTGGCCAAATCACATCTTGTTTGCACATTATGGGTCAGAAAATCCCCAGCAATAGATCAGTTAAAATTAATTAAATAATAAAAGAAATTTGAGGCCGGGCATGGTGGCGCATGCTTGTAATCTCAGTACTTTGGGAGGCGGAGACCAGAGGATCCGGGTTCAGGGCCAGCCTCAGCTCTCTCTCTCTCTCTCTCTCTCTCTCTCTCTCTCTCTCTTTACCTAGTGAGGCCCTCCACAACTTCTTGAGACCCGGTTTCAAAATAAAGTATAAAAAAATAGGGCCGGGGGTGTAGCGCAGAGGTAGAACGCCCCTAGGTTTAATCCCTGGTACCGCAAAAAAAGAAATTTGAAAGCTAAGCATTGTTTAGAATTTAGTAAATGAGGTGCCTTAAAATAATTCAGTTAAATGAGTGTAGAAATATAAAAAACTTATGTTTATATAAGGATTTTGGGGGGTGGTAAAGTAAGACATAAGTATAGAAATATTTAGATGGGCATGGTGGCAGAGGCCTGTAATCCCAGTCCTTGGGAGGCTGAGACAGGAGAATCACAGGTTCCAAGACAGCCTCAGCGACTTAGCGAGACCCTCAACAATTTAGCAAGATCCTGTTTCAAAATATAAAATAAAAAGGGCTGGGGGTGTAGCTTTGAGGTAGAATGCCCCTTGGGTTCAATCCCCAGTACGGGAATATATATATATATGTATATATGCATATGTATATATGTGTACATATACATATTTGCATATCATATTGGTGGTTGTTTCTGCGGTGGGATTGTAAAGTTCTGTATTTGGCTCCTCATGCATCTACTGCCTTTATTTACACTTGTAAATCAATTATTAGGCAATTACACAAAATGGAGACAATCATATAAAAATATTCAGATCTCTAAGAACAACTCCCTCAAATCTTTAATCCAGATGGGTGCTGGATAGGGAGGGCACAAAGGATGAGGAGGGCTTTGTTTTTGCCGGTATTTTGCATTTTTCTTTGTTTTATATTTGTATCATCCAGTTTTCTATATCCCCACACTCACGTAGCTCATCCTCATGCTGGCTCACGTAGTTTACTTGTACTCTTGTCTCATATCCGAGCGCAGAGACCCGTCATCAGAGAAGCTTTTGCTTTTCTTCCCGTAGGTTTTTCCTCCCTCCTCACCAACAGCACCCTATTTCTCCTTTGCAGTATTGGCCACAGCTGGAATATCTAACACTGAAGACATTAAAATGCCAAGAAGGCAAAGCTTGTGTCTATTTCTGCTCACTTTGCAGCCTCCGGAGGTCTATCGTCTGGCATGCTGTAGTAGCTGCTCAATAAGTACTGGATGAATAAGTATGGGTGAACTAAGGAAGAATGAGATGGACTGGGCTCTGAACATAAACCACGAGAAGAACAGTAACTGCTTCCTTAGCAGCGTCGAGATGACGCCTCATGATACTCAGTCTCCACTTGCCATTTTCTCGGGTTTTCTTTCTTCAGTCCTATCCCACATCCCACCTCTTTGAGAAGCTATGAGATTGTTAATAAACAGGTAATATTTCTGAAGCTGACAGAAAGAAAAAGACTACAGTAAAACAGTATTTTTGGTTTTATTGGTCAGTGTAGACCAATAATGCTAAGAAACAACTCCCAAATCTAATTGGCACAATAAAAGTTAATTTCCAAGATCACATCAGAGTCTACATGAGTGGAGAAGGACGGTTCTCTTCTTCACAAAGTCGTTCAGGGATATGCAGACTCCGCTTATCTTTCCCCTCTGCTCTCCTCTTGGTCTTGGAACCCTCTGCATTCAATCAGTATTTGGGCAGGGACTGCAGATGGGGTAAACAACTTCCACTCATATTCCGTGGACCAGGGCTCACACCTAAGTCCCCCTAACTACAAGGGATGCTGGGAAATGCGGCCTGTTGTGTGCCTAGGAAGGAAAGGAGAGAACATGAATGCTGGTGGAGTGTTGGAACTGTTTGGGCTTCACCGGCATGGTTGGGATCGCCTTCTCCATTTTCTTCTCTGGGAGGACTGACTCTCAGTGACTGTCAGGCTTGAGAGCCTCCGACTGATGCATGCTGTATCATCAACCTGGCATTGATTCCTGCTTCAAATAGAAACGGCACCTCTCAGAGTTACTGCTTTTGTTTTCTATGTTTCCATGTTCCAGTAAGTTCTGTCTTTTTCTTGCATCTTGAGTAGGCTCCAGGTTCACCCCACAGGCCCCCTTGGGGTCTAGTATACTGGGTTGTGGGATGTCAGACAGAAGGCACCTGACATAAACAGCACATCTGCACCATGACTTGAGCTCCCAGAATGCAATGGGATGTCGTCTCTATTCAGAATGTCTAACCCCTCTATTTTGGTGATTTTTTTCAGCCTTCACGATGGCTCTAGCAGCCCCTCTTCTCTCAGATGGCTAACCTCACTCCCTTCAAAAACAGGCATAAGCCTAGTATGTGGGACCTACCACCTTGTATTAAAGGTCTTATTCAGTTGTGTGTTGACATTGTAAGAATTGAAAAGCCTGGAAACATGTTGTATTTTTCTGCACAGCCACACAAAGTATCTATAGAATACTCTGATGAATGGATTTTTGGTTGAATAAATGGCCTTGTCACCTTATGACTCAACTATAACTATCTTGCCTACAGATCTAGTCAGCAGATTTGTTGGAATTTGAAAGTCTTATATATGACTAGTTATATACAGCATCAAAATGAAATTATAATACTTAAGAGTGGACATTGGAACCATCATTTCTTATTCTCTATAAAACCCTAGGATGCTAAAAGATGCCAAGCAACCCAATGTTTCTCCTTTGGCTACATACAGCTGTGGCTATGCAGCATATTGTGAAAATAGATGACTCACAGATTTTAGACATCATTTATACTTCACATAGATAAAAGGGATCCGTCTCTGGTAGATTACACTGTCGTTCTGAAATGCCACTCATTCCCTTTCTCTTGCACGAGGTGACCTTCCTCTGCTCCGTTTAGGTTGGGACGGGCCGTGTGATTTGCTTTGGCTTTATCATGAGCAGAGTGAGGAGAGTTTGGGCTCAACTATGTGACTCACTTTTGCTAATGGAATATTAGCAGAGGCGATCAGTGGAGGCTTGGAACCTGCTGTCACGATTGAACGCGCTCTCATGTGCTGGGGCCATCGCTGGGGCTGAGCATGGGCTTCAAGGAGGTGCGCGAGGTACAGGAGTCAGGACACCTCAGCTAACCTGCCTAGCTGAGCCGAGTCTAGCTAAGCCCAGCTGACAGAGCTGGAGTGATAACAAAAGGTTTACAGTTCAACCACCCAGTTCAACCACCGCACTTTGAGGTGTTTATCACGCATTAATGTTTAATGTACACATTTCTTAAATGAACTTTTCTTTATGCTCTGCCTCCCTCAAAACAAGTGCATGGCAAGACAGTGAATTACTTCTGAATGAGGCACTGGACACTGAACCAACCCAGACTGTGGGAAGGAAGTCCTAATGAACAATTCCTGGAGCTAGTAACACAAGTTTCTGCAAGGACTAAGCATCAGTTAGAACAATTGGATTGGATATAGGAAAACAGCTACATATAAACCTTCCATACACTAACACAAATTCACATAGGGAGAACTTCGGGAGAGGCAAATGATTAGGGTAGAAATTTCTAATAATTGTATGCAACCTGAGTATATTTAGTGCCATAATTATAATTGTAATTTACAGTAATACTGTCTTCATGCCAACAGTTATTAGTTTAATAAAACCACTGCTATAATAAAGTGGATGCTATTGCTGAAACAGCTCTCTAATTGATGATCTATTACAATAATCACTGTAGAATAGAAACAGTAAATAAGTGATAATACTATTAAAAGTATGAAGCTGTTCTTCTAGAGCTGAATATATGGGAGATTCTGCCGTTTTCTAAACAACAATAGTTTGGGCCTTGCTTTTAATATTTTGCCTTCTCTTTTCCTTCTGACTTTCATAAGCTAATCAGTGTCAGCGAGTCTAAGTATCTTTTAGTCTAGGAGCGTGTTACTCAAAGTGCGGTCTGCAGGCCAGCAGCATCAACATCGCCAGGGCACTTCCGAGAAACAAGAATCTCAGTCTCAGCCCTGAACTGATGCAGAAGAAGGTCAGTCTTAACATAACCCTCAGGTGATCTGAATGAATATTAACGTTCAAGAAACATTGGTCTTAGGTTTACATTTTGAGGGATTACTTTACGTATGAAGCAAACATAATATTATAAGGATATTCACTGACAAATAGCATAGGATATATTGTGGAACTAGCAAAAACATATAATTTTAACTTTTAGCGATGATTTTCTTTGTTAGGTTAAGAATAAGACTCTAAGCCGGGCGTGGTGGCCCACGCTTGTAATCCCAGTACTTTGGGAGGCAGAGACCGGAGGATCCGGGTTCGCGGCCAGCCTCAGCGCGTGCTCTCTCTCTCTCTCCTCTCTCTCCCCCCTCTCTCTCTCTCTCTCTACCTAGTGAGGCCCTCCACAACTTCCTGAGACCCGGTTTCAAGATAAAGCATAAAAAAATAGGGCCGGGGGCGTAGTGCGGAGGTAGAACGCCCCTGGGTTCAATCCCCGGTACCGCAAAAAAAA
>PVJS01050953.1:0-14139 GCA_004027185.1 Glis glis | reverse complement strand
GTTCTTCTTTATTGCTGAGTAGAATTCCATTGTGTGTATTTCCCATAATTTTGTAATCCATTCATCTGTTGATGGACATCTAGGTTGGTTCCATAATTTGGCCACTGTGAATTGTGCTGCTATGAACATGGGTATGCATATATTACTGTAGTTTTCTGGTTTCAATCCCTTTGGTATGATACCCAGTAATGGTATAGCCAGATCATATGGTGGGTCCATTCCCAGTTTTCTGAGGAATCTCCACACTGATCTCCATAGTGGTTGAACTAGTTTGCAATCCCACCAACAGTGTGGAAGAGTTCCAATTTCCCCACATCCTCGCCAAAATTTGTTGTTTGACTTCTTAATGCTTGCCATTCTAATTGGGGTCAGATGAGATCTTAGAGTAGTTTTGATTTGCATCTCCCTGATTGCTAATGATATTGAACATTTTTTCATGTACCTATTGGCCATTTGTACCTCTTCTTTCGTGAAGTGTCTATTCATTTCAGTTGCCCACTTCTTGATCGGATTGTTTGTTTTCTTAGTGTAAAGTCTTTTAAGTTCTTTGTATATCCTAGATATTAGACCTCTGTCAGAGGGATAGCTTGCAAAGATCTTCTCCCATTCCGTAGGCTTTCTCTTTAAGCTCTTGATGGCTTCCTTTGATGAGCAGAAGCTTTGTAGTTTAATGCTATCCCACTTATTAATTCTTGCTTTAATTTCCTGTGCTTTGGAGGTCTTGTTGAGGAAGTTTCTACCTGTGCCTATATGACGGAGTGTTGGACCTATGGCTTCTTCTAGTAATTTCACAGTTTCCTGTCTAACTTCCACGTCTTTGATCCATCTCGAGTTGACTCTTGTGCAGGGTGAGAGGTAAGGATTCAGCTCCATTTTTTTACAGGTAGATAACCAGTTTTCCCAGCACCATTTGTTGAAAAGACTGTCCTTTCTCCAATGTATGTGTTTGGTACCTTTGTCGAAAATCAATTGGCTATAAGTTTGTGAACTTATTTCTGTATCTTCTATTCTGTTCCACTGGTCTATGTGTCTGTTTCTGTGCCAATACCATGCTGATTTTATTACTATAGCTCTGTAGTATAATTTGAAGTTAGGAATTGTGATGCCTCCTGCATGGTTCTTATTGCTGAGAATTGCTTTGACTATTCTGGGTCTTTTGTTTCTCCATATGAAATTAATGACTGATTTTTCTAGCTGTGCGAAAAAAGTTGGCTTTGTTTGATATAAGTAGAAGGTACCCATCATTTGGAAAGTGATAATTTGTCAAACTCTCGCTCTCTCACAAAGTAGTCTAATAATAAAAATGGCAAGCGCTAATATTTACTGAATACTTACTACATACACAAGGCACCATTTGAAATACTTTACATATACTAACTCATCTAATACTCAGACCAATACTAAAAATATGTGTGATTATTAATATCTTAATTTCCTCAGCTGATAAAATCAGGAGTTAGGCAGGAGAAAAAATAGTCTTTTTTTCTTTTTGGTAACTGGGGATTGAACCCAGGGGCAGTCTACCTCCAAGCTACATCCCAGCCCTATTTTACTTTTTATTTGGAAACAGGGTCTTGCTAAGTTGCTGAGACCCTCGCTTAGTTGCTGACTCTGGCTTTAAACCTGTGATCCCCCTGTTTCAGCCTCCCAAATACTGGGATTACAGGCATGTGCCACCACACCCAGCTCAATTTGCAGTCTTTTTTTTTCCTTGACCACAGACCTGCTTTGTGAGTACAGAGTGCAATTCCTCTCCGCATACATATTTACTTACTTCTTCTACCAACTCAGCTTATTTACTCTCTTGTGTTTGCCTCTCATATATTTCACATAATATGATTTAACTAGTGATAAATTACCTAAAATATGATGTTTATTTAGGCTTAAAAATGCTCTCCAATCTTGGTCAAAAGTCCCTTATCTCTATCACTGCAGTGAGCTTCCATTTTTGTCCTGTTATACTTGCCTGTCACTAATCCTAATTTTGACTTGAAAAAAATAATCCTTTTCAATCACAAGAAGCCAATAAGCAATTTATGTCCATATAACAACAACTCTCAACCTGTTTATAGTAGGCTTTCCTCCAGGTTGAATTATGTGTAACGGTGTATCGATGCACCTTGATATCCAGGAGAATTGATTTGACACTACAAATCTCATTTCTTCTAGGTCCCTACATCCTAGGACCTTTCAAGCGAGGATGATAGGTTCTTTCTTTTTTGGTTTATCATATCACCAGGTGCTTAAATTTTTAGGTTTACTTGTTATAAAAGATAAAGTAAACTTTTTTTGCAGCCTTATAAATTCTCTTTACCAGAAGACAGCAGAGTAGTACTATTGCTGAAACCATAAAAATAATTAAATAATAATAATTCACCCACATTTCACCATTGGCCATTACTTTGTTCCAGTATTAAAATTTAATAATAAGCCGGGCATGGTGGTGCACACTTGTAATCCCAGTACTTTGGGAGGCGGAGACCGGAGGATCCGGGTTCGTGGCCAGCCTCAGCTCTCTCGCTCTCTCTCTCTCTCCCTGTCTCTCTTTCTCTCTCTCTCTCTCTCTCTCTCTCTCTCTCTCCTTAGTGAGGCCCTCCACAACTTCGTGAGACCTGGTTTCAATATAAAGTATAAAAAATAGGGCCGGGGGCATAGCACGGAGGTAGAACGCCCCTGAGTTCAATTACCGGTATCGCAAAAAAAAAAATTAATAATATACCTAGTTAATAATTTACTTATGGGGAGATTTAGTATACATTAAATTAGTATTTTAGTTATACATATATATATATATAGTGTGTGTGTGTGTGTGTGTGTGTGTGTGTGTGTGTGTTACTAGGGGTTGAACCCAGGGGCATTCTACCTCCAAGCTACACCCCCCAGCCCTATTTTGTTTTTTATCTTGAAACAGAGTCTCACTAAGTTGCTGAGGGCCTCTCTAAGTTCCTGAGGCTGGCTTTGAACCTGGAATCCTCCTGTCTCAGGCTCCCAAGTACTGGGATTACAGGCGTGTGCCACCACACCTGGCTCTAGTTATATTTAAACCAGTATTTTTATTTCAACCTGCAAAGAGTTGGCAGTTACGAAGAAACATGGAAATAACAACCAATAAAAGGAAATGGTTTCCTTCTGTGAGATGCCTATATGACAAAATATTATTGACAATAATGGGACAGTTCACATTGAGACAGCTCTATGCCCACAAGTACTCTTAAAGCAACATGTCAAATTTGCCTGTTTCTAAAGTTCTGCTTTATGTAGTGGCTTATTCAGTGTGTAGTAATAATGGTCTCTGAAGTACATCCCATAATTATACAGCAATAACCATTTCTTTTTGTTTATAAAAATATCATTGAATGAGCAGCTGCAATGAAATTTCTTGAAGCAAAGTTCTAGGAATTGATAACATCTTTGTGACTCTCCAGCTCTGATTTTCACTCCTGTTCAGAAGGTCAAGATTTCTGTTTGTTAATGATTTGAAAACAGCGCTGCCCTGGAAAGTAATGGAATTAGCAAAGATGGAAAAATCACACAAATATTAGTGAATAGCATTTAATGAATATGTGGAAATATAAACATATAAAAGCACATCAATTTTTCAGAATAATATAAGGAGTAGGACATATTATTTCATTGAATTTCTTGGTTATATAAGGTTTGATTCATTTGTACTAGATGTATGAACCAGGCCACTTATCATGTCTCATTGAGTTAGTTTGTATTTTTAAAAATATAAAGAGTGTTAGCCGGGCATGGTGGCGCACGCTTGTAATCCCAGTACCTGGGAGGCTGAGACCAGAGGATCCGGGTTCGCCGCCAGCCTCAGCTAGTGAGGCCCTCCGCAACTTCATGAGACCCTGTTTCAAAATAAAGAATAAAAAATACGGCTGGGGGTGTAGCTCAGAGGTAGAATGCCCCTGGGTTACATCCCCAGTACCACACACACACACACATACAAATAAATATATATATATATATATATATATATATTATTAATCAATCTTTGGTCTTCAGTTTGGAAATCACAACATCCATTGCATGGTCAATATTTTTTGAAAAAGTATTATAGACACTGAAATTTAAAGGTTCTACTAAATCCCATAGGTGCAAGAGAGTAATATTGTCCCAAACAATTTTTAAAAACTAAAATGTAAATTTTAATTCAAAAATTGATGGAAAAAAGTTTTGGAAAACAACTAGATAACTTAGAATTTATGTAATCTTATTTAAAGAGGTGATGATAAAAATGCAAATAGGAAATTGCCTCTAGCTCTCTTAGCTAACAGAATAAATCTTAGCTGAATCATTTATCCCCCTTTATACATATTCATATTCTTTCTGTAGCCTGAAAACTCAGAGGTAAAAAGGAAAGGCCTTTAGAGGTATGTAGGATGCTATTGGTAAACATATTAAAAGTCATAATATTTGGCAACGTGTCTTCTTCTAGACTCTTCTCTTTACTGCCTATGCTTATCTCCATATGGTGCTCTGTGTCAAGCTAGGCTCTGTCTTGTCTTCCTCAAATGAACCAGAATCAGATTCATATTTCATTTTAATCTGTTTATCCTAAGAAATTAACGCCACCTGCCTCTCATGCAGAACTGCTTGCCTTTGTTTGGGTGAACTGGTAACATAATGCCTGACTTTACCCTTTTCAAATGACATATGCATTGTTTGGCTTTACTGTTTAAGAGAAACTAAGTTTACTAGGAAATTTCTACTATCTCTTTATGACAATTAATTGATATTCTATTCATAAATAAAACATTTGAATGAAATTTATTTTTCCTTTTGTAAGACAGTTTTAGGTTGTACTTTTTGGGGATTATGAACCAATTTACCTTCCTTGATTTTTGAGACTTCCTGGTTCCCATTATATTTGTTAGGATTCCTTTGGTCTTAGGTAAAAGAAAATCACCTGAATTGTTTTAAACAAAGAGCCAAATTTAGTGCAAGAGTGCAAGAGCCTCTTTTAGAACCCGCATGCAGCAATGGAATTGGTGTTAAAGAAAGAGAAGGAAGCGCTGGACTGCCTGATTCAAGCAAGCCTGCTGCCCCTCTCATTTCTGTGTCTCTGTGCAGTAGATGACTTAGATCAAGATGATTCTTTCCTAATCACATAGCGATGATCAAGATGGAGCTCCATTCTTGTTTGCAATGACATGTTTCAAAAGCAAACTAGAGCCGGGCGTGGTGGCGCACGCTTGTAATCCCAGTACTAGGGAGGCTGAGACCGGAGGATCCGGGTTCGCGGCCAGCCTCAGCTACTTAGTGAGGCCCTCCGCAACTTCGTGAGACCCTGTTTCAAAATAAAGAATAAAAAATAGCACTGGGGGTGTAGCTCAGAGGTAAAATGCCCCTGGTTCCATCCCCAGTATCCAAAAAAAAAAAAAGCAAACTAGGATTAGCCCCATTTTGGCCCGAGGACTGACCCATCTCACAGGAACTAAGTGCTCCTGTCATAGAATGTGTAAATGGTGGATGGGAGCTGGGGTCTCCACCCAGTGCCATGAAAGGGCCTGGTGGACTAGCAGAAGCCTGCTCTAGAGTACCAAGTACCGGGCCTCTCCCACGTGGCAGTGATTCAGCATATCAATGGCAAAGATGGCGCTGGTGGACCCCTCAGAGGGAGGTCCCGCAGATAGCCCCACCTAGCCTCAGGAGGGCTGTGATAGGCAGTTACCTCCTTCCGTGCTCACAGACGACAGGTGCCTCTACCTATGATAGGTTACAGGGGGGCGTGGTGACCCGACCCTCACGTGCCATTGGGTCACACCGTACTGCTTGCGAGTTTCCTGTATGGCCTCTACTATAAAAGGGGGATTGGCTTTCTAATAAACGAGATCGTGCCAGACATGTCTCCCAGTCCGAGGTGTGGTTATTCGGGCCGTCGACGTTTGCTCCCCCGTGAGCATCGTACCACTCTTGGGCGGGACCCGAGAGATGGGAGCTTTGAAGGCAATACAAGATGGCTTGACTTTTACCTCTCAAATTACTTACATGAGGTTCTGACTCACCAAAGAGATAGATAAGTGGAGTAATAGGTTGATACAGTCTATTAATTGATGTTTAGTATTTGTCAGCTATCAATCAGGTATCGTTCAAATATATATAGAACTTTATTTAAGGGACAATTACAATTGGCTTTGGTTTGTAACCATGTCTAGTGAATCCTACTGATATTAACAGGATTTGCCCACTCAGTATCATAGTTGGTAGCACACCTCATAATATATTTGCTCCTTTTAATTTTAGAAATGAATAATACTACACTGTAGCATGGCTGACGATGCAGGCACATGGATTCGTATGTAGCTATAACTCTGAACTATTATTTGTTGGCCCTGGCATTTTCCTCTGATGTAACGTGGTTCATAGTCATTAGGTCAGAAGGCAGCGATGATAGATGCATTGCTGAGATCATGATGCTGTGTGCGCCAGGACTTCTCTAGAGAGAAACTGACATCCTGAAAGTCATCTATTCTCCCTCTTAACATACCATTAAGCGTGGGGAAAACTGCTGCTTTTTTTTTTTTTTTTGGTGGTAGTGGGTATTGAATCTAGAGGCATTCTACCCCTCTGCTACACCCCAGTCCAATTTTATTTTTACTTTGAAACAAGGTCTCACTAAGTTGCTGAGGCTGTTCACAAACTTGCAATCCTTCTTTCTCAGCCTCCCAAGTACTGGGATTACAGGGGTGCACTGCCACGCCCAGCTGGGAAACTGGTTTTGATGCTGTTATAGAAACTAAACCAAAAGGTATGTCCTCCTTACTGTACCTAACATCAGTTTCATGAATAAAAGGGATTTCTTTATTGAACCAAGAGAGTATCTTGGTTTAAGAGAAAATTCAGTAAGTCCATTCATTCTGGCCTTTAAGGCTCTTCTTTGCTTTCAAGTATTTGTCTGTAAAGTGTAGGGGTATGCTAAGAACTAATTGTTTAACCATCCACATAATTAAATCATAATGTGTATCATTCCTGACTCTCTATCTCATTTTGTGAATATTATGATTTTGCTACAATAATCCATTTGAATTTCTTAATTCCATCCTTAGGTTAGAAAAAGAAGAGAGAGAAGAAAGGAGAGAAGAGGAGGGAGAGGAAGGTTGATTACCTTAGGGGAAAAGATGTCGAAAGGCCCCTCACAGTGGCTTGTACTTTAAGAGGTTAAATAGCCTGAGCCTGCCGTGGTAGTGCACAGCTGTAATCCCAGTTACTGGGAGGCTGAGACAGGAGGATCGCAGGTTAGAGGACCGCCTCAATAAGTAGTGAGACTTTCATCAACCTAGTTAGACCATGTTTTAAAATAAAAATAAAATAGGGCTGGGGGTGGAGCTTAGAGGTAGAACGCCCCTGGGCTCAATCTCTGGTATGTATTATGCCATAATGGTGCACACCTGCAGTCCCAGCTGCTTTGAGGCTGAGGCAGTGGGATCACGTGGGCTCATGAATTCGAGACCAGCCCAGGCAACACAGGTGTTGATCAGCTTTGTGTTACTGCAACAGACACCTGAGATGATCTAGTTATCAAAAGAAGAGGTTTATTTTGGCTCTCAGTTTTAGGGCTCAGCCCATGAGTGGTCGGCCATGTTGCTTCAGGGCTGTGGCAGCATAACATGGAGGGAGTGTCCAAGGAGCAAAATCCTTCTCCTCATGGTCAGATGGCGAAAGACAGAGGAAGAGGAAGGGACTCGGCCCCGCTAGCCCCTTCAAGGGCACACTTCCAATGGCCTGAACCTTCCACTAGATCGCGCCTCCTAAAATTTCTACCACTTTCCTATAGCACCGAGCTAGCAACAAAGCTTTTAACACACATATTTGATTGACATCTTTAATGTATTTGAGAGCCACTGAACAGTCTCACTGAAATAATGTAAATTCTAAAGAAAAGGGATTAAGCTGGGCCTGGTGATACACACCTGTAATCCTAGTATTTGGGAGGCTGAGACAAGAGGATCACAGGTTTGAGTTCAGCCTCAGCAATTTAATGAGACTCTCAGCAACTTAGTGAGACCCTGTTTCAAAACAAAAATAAAAAGGGTTGGGGTTATAGCTCGGCAGTAGAATGCCCCTGAGTTCAATCCCCAGTACCAAAGGGGAAAAAAAGGTTATTATGAGTGAATAAATACAAAATATTTCTCATACAAGTGTGAAAAGGTGAGATGACTCAATTGCTTATGTCTTTTTTTTTCTAATAAGTAAAGAAAGGCACAACAAAGTACAATGTGCCAAATAATGCTGTGATTCCTCTATCAGTACCATTTTCTTCTACTCAGCACACACATGCCCACACATCTGTACATGCGCAGGTCTGTTTTCCTCTTGGTTCTGTTTCCATTTTCAGTCTGGCTTAGCTGCTGTCTGCATTGATGTCTCTCAAGCAAGCTGGGCAGGCATGGTGTCCGTGGAGTCCCCTCCCTGCCTGACGTGATGCTGCCAGCAATCGGAAGTCGCTGATGTTTGATGTGCAGGCTTCCCTTCAAGCCAGTGAAGGTTCCATTACTGCAGCCACGAGGAATAGATGTCTTTTTCTACTGGAATCAGAGGGGTCTGTTGTCTCTTTGATATTATTGGGCTTTCTTTCAAAAAACCTTTCCAATTTTTAGCACAATACCCCTTTCCTGCCCTAAAGATCAGTTGTTTTCTAAACCAATATCTCCCTTAAAGAGCCATACGACAGTTTTCATAATACATGCATCAAATGAAATATGACCACAGTAAATTTGAACCATCCCATTAACATTAAAACAATGAAAAAGCCACCTAACTGAACTTCCTTTAGTCATCAGTACCCTCCACTGCATGGAAACCATTTATTTATTTGTTTGGTGCAGGATTTTGGAAGAGAGCTGTGCCTGCACTAGAAGCAGGTTCTTCTCTGTGACGAGAGCCCTGTGGAATTCTAAGTGGACAGTTGATTTGTGCCCTCAAATCCCCATTCATGGGTGGATTATGATGTTTTCCCAGGCTTTAGGACCTAACTGTTCTTGAATTAGTAGTAAAGATTCTAGCACCTTGTTGGTGTATTGTTTTCCTTTATGAAGCAGTTATTGGATATTGTTGTTTGATTGGTTTGCAATATTTGGACATTGAGCCATTTTGGAATACATTTCTCTATTATATAGCTTGATAGAAACTCCCATTCTTTCAATTGCCAATCAGAAAATCTGATAAACCTGATAAATTCAATGCTAGCTAGTCTTTACCTCTTTATCAACCATTACTAACTTTCATTTCTTCTTCTTCTTCCTCCTCCTCCTCCTCCTCCTCCTCCTCCTCCTCCTCTTCTTCTTCTTCTTCTTCTTCTTCTGGTACTGGGAATTGAACTTAGGGGCGTCTACCTCTCAGCTATACCCCAGCCCAATTTTTATTTTTCATTTTGAGACAGGGATTGTATAAATTGCTGAGGCTGGCCTCCAATCCGTGATCCTCCTGTCTCAGCCTCCCAAATACTGGGATTACAGGCGTGTGCCACCACACCTGGTTTGACCTTCACTCTTGAATTGTTTACATGGTTCTTTTTATTCTGCTTTACACATGGATTCATTTACTCAAAGCACCTCAGAGCATCTCTCTAATCACTTTAATCTCTCCAGTTTTTCCAGACCCACAGGCAGAGCCAAGCCTCCATGAGTTGACCATCCCTTGTTTGAGCTCCTGCAGGGGACTCCTGCCTCCTCTCTGTTTAGTCTCAACCCACTGTCTTTCATTCTTTCTGTGCCAGCCTAGATATTAACATATGGAAGGTAAGGAAATAAATGAAATGATTTCATAGTTAACATTTCACAACAACATTGAAATTATCAATATAAGCAAAATGAGAACATGGTCAGATTTCCTTACTTTTACAACAATGTTTTTATTTATTTATTTTTTCCATATGGCAGAGTCACCATCATTTTTATCAGTGCCCAAAACCTCTGAAGATTTTAGTTGGGCCCTGCGGACTCCAGAGAACTACCAGTGTGACGACTCAAGAAAATAAACCTCATAGTAGCTTTCCCTCACTCTAAATTCTTCCACAGCTTTCCATAACACCAGGCATAAAAATGAGGATTCTTTAGCATATTGTTCAGGGCTGAGCTTGCTCTAAACCTGTCCCCACCTTTACTGAGCCTCATTCCTGGCCACTCTGCCCTCTGGTCCTGTCACATCACTGGACCATTTCCAAAGCTTGCTTTGAAATCACATCTTATGTTTTATTTATTTATTTTCTTTTTAAAAGGTTGTTTCCTTCTAGAATTGTCCGTTTTGCCCTTTGGGTGTGGGAGACTTCTCTTTCTCGGAGTATTGCTGGGATGAGGAAGTAAGGCAAAAAAAGTCAGATTCCGCTTTTGACAGCTTCAGTGGGATGGGGGCTGCTTCTGCGGTGTCGCTCACCACCTCCTGCGGTGACTGGCCACCTGCCTTACCTCATCTTGGGCCCGGAAGTCTTTGAAGGCAGATCACAAGTCTCAGCTACCTTTATACACTCCTGCTCGACATGGTCACTTGCACAGTACAGAGGTTCAGTCAGCATCCACTGCTCAATGACAACCTATCTTTCTAGGCTAACATACAAAATATAACACACTTCCCTCATTCTTTGTAGTTCCTCGCCCCACAAAATTTGTCTCTTAAGGAATAAAAAGAGATTTTTTTCATGTCACATGTAAAATACTAAATTTAAGAAAAGCCTTTTAAGAAGGCTTCCCTAAAACTTGAACTCTTTGATATATGTGAATACATTATCCTGTTGCGCTATCAACATAACTAAAATAGAGCATAACTGAAAACAGGTTATCTGGGCAGTGCAGATATTTTTAGTTTTACATTTTTAATTTTATTTCTTCTTGGACATGGAAAACTGAGCTGAAGTTATAGACGCAGTTTGTTGCCTTATACGTAATGAGCAACTGCTGTGTTAATCACCAGCCAAGGTGAGAAAGTCAAAATTAATATTCATATATATTTGCATTCTACCAAGGTCTTTCATATGCCTTTTCTTTTTTTCTTTTCTTTTCTTTTCTTTTCTTTTCTTTTCTTTTCTTTTCTTTTCTTTTTTTCTTTTCTTTTCTTTCTTTCTTTTTTCTTTTCTTTTCTTTTCTTTTTTTCCCCTCCCACAATAGCCTTTTAATTTAAACGTGCAGCAGGTATGATTATGTTCCATGGTATGGAATAAGGGTGTGGAAGCTGGCAGAATTTCTTGGTGTATGTATGGTCACTGCATTACCAACTGGCAATTCTGGGATTGCTAGTTGTTCGTAACTCAGGGGTCCTGGCTCCAAAACCCTTCTCTTTCCACTCAGCTATGCAGTACCCATTATTCTATGAACCCAGCTACTTACAAACTCAAAATACGCAGAATAATATATTTCTCACTCATTCTTTCATTGTTATCTATTTTTCTTTCTTATGCTCTCTTCTCCCTTTTGAATTCAGTTATTTCTGCTTGGCTTCAGAAAGACATGAGATAGGAGACTGATGTATAAACTTGACTCACAGTAATAAAACATGCTCAAAATTTAAAGATATTCTAGTTCAAAGCAAAACTTTTCTTAATGTCCATTTAATCTAGTGGTATAAAGAAAAACTACAATCATAATGGTTATGTTCATTCAGATTCAAAGTATTTATTTGGCATCTTGAAATCTCACATTTTATTTCTTTTTACTGGGAACATTGAGGTTAACTTTCAAATGTATTAAAAAGCTGACATCTTACCAAAACATGTAAAATTTACAAGTAAGATCTGAAATTTTGCTATATTATAGGTAAAATCAGTTTTGTTTTGTTTTGTTTTGTTTGTACTGGGGAATGAACCCAGGGGAATTCTACCTCCAAGCTACAACATCAATCCAGTTTTCTATATTTTATTTTGAAAGAGGGTCTTGCTAAATTGATGAGAGCCTCACTAAGTTGCTAAGACTGGCCTTGAACCAGCGATCCTCCTGTCTCAGCCTTCCAAGTACTAGGATTACAGGTGTGAACTACCACGCCTGGCTAAAATTAATTTTTAATGAATATTTTGCTGTAATTAAAATGGAAATTTATTTAAAATAATATGTGAAATAGATTAAAGTATGGATTTAAAAATCAGACATACCAGCTGGGTATAGTGGTGTATGCCTGTAATCGCAATACTTGGGATGCTGAGAAAGGAGGATCGCAGGTTTGAGATCAGACTCAGCAAGTTAGCGAGACTCTCAGTAACCTAGCAAGACCCTGTTTCAGAACAAAAAGTAAAAAGGATTGGGGATGTAGCTAGGAGGTAGACTGCCCCAAGGTTCAACACTAGCACCTAAAAAAAAAATGAGTTTTCAGTTAAGTTTTTAGGCAATTTATTCTTCTTGAATCTTAGTTTACTCAAATGTAAGATGGATTGATGTTCAAACCAAGTAAGATAATTTATTTTAGTATATTAATAAGCATAAAATATGTGCAAAATAAATGACTATTATCACTATTGGGATATTAAGCTAATTTACCTCTATTGTTTTTAGCATTATCTTTTTAAGTGTCTTAGTAATAATTTTTACAAATCGTGGGATAACATGAAAATAATTATACACTAAGCCTTCTGATCTTTCTCTTCAAATTCTGTTCACTACTTATCTAAATGAACTATGAGGTTCACAATACAATGGTAGATTTAGAAGGAAGCCAAAGATATAGTAACAACATTTTCTGCTTTTTTTTTTCGGTGGTACTTGGGATTAAACCCAGGGGCATTCTACCTCAGAAATGCATCTTCAGCCTTTTTTTAATTTTATTTTTGTTTTTTGAAACAGTATCTCACTAGGTTGCTGAGAGTTTCACTAAGTTGCTTAGACTGTCCTCGAACCTGTGATCCTCCTGTCTCAGCCTCCCAAGTACTGGGATTACAGGCGTGCGCTACCATACACAGCTCATTTTAAGCTTTCTTGACATTAATTTAACTATGTAGCCCATTACTTCAGGAAATCAAGAAAATATATAATTTCTTATTTGTTCCAGGAAGATTTCATGGAGATCCAGATAGTAAGGAAATTATCTGCTACGAACGCTGAGTTGTAGCTTGCATTTAATTTTGAAAACATCAATAAATATTCTCTTTTTTTGTGGAACTGGGAATTGAACCCAGGGGTATTCTGCCTCTGAGCTACACCCCCAGCCCTATTTTTTATTCTTTATTTTAAAACAGGGTCTCACTAAGTTGCAGAGGCCTAACTAAGAAGCTGAGGCTGGCTGGGAAACTGTGATCCTCCTGTCTCAGCCTCCCAAGTACTGGGATTACAAGCATGTATGGGCATATATTTTTACGTGTTTTTAATAAATTATATAAGTTATTTGACTATAGAATCAATATTTGTAGACCATCCTTGTCCTCACATATTTGTATGTTAACAAATTTTTTTTTGCATAATCAGAGTGGTAGAATTTATTATTTTTTTAACGTGCTTTTATTGGTGCATTGGAGTCTTACATTGCAATGAATATCTATTTGATGTTAACATACATGCACACAGCTCTTAGTGCCCCCCCGCCTCTGCCCCCCCGTATGAAGTACCAAGAATGATGTTGGTATATTTTCACATGTACATATTGTTTATGATAGTAATTCCATTAATTCCCTTCTTTCTTGCCCTCCCCCTTCCCTTGTACCACTTCCCTTGTTCTGCTGAGGGTTCTCCATTATCAACCAGAGTACCTTGTTGACCCTACTACTCCTTAGGTTGCGCATATTAATGAAAACATATGTCCCTTCTCTTTTTGTGATTGACTGATCTCCCTTAACATAATGTTCTCCAGATCCTTCCACTTTCTTGCAAATGATGTTATTTTGTTCTTCTTTATTGCTGAGTAGAATTCCATTATGTGTATTTCCCACAATTTTGTAATCTACTCATCTGTTGATGGACACCTAGGTTGGTTCCATGATTTGGCCACTGTGAATTGTGCTGCTATGAACATGGGTGTGCATATATTACTGTAGTTTTCTGGTTTCAATCCCTTTGGTTTGATACCCAGTAGTGGTATAGCCGGGTCATATGGTGGGTCCATTCCCAGTTTTCTGAGGAATCTCCACACTGATCTCCATAGTGGTTGAACTAGCTTGCAATCCCACCAACAGTGTAGAAGAGACCCAGTTTCCCCACATCCTCGCCAACATTTGTT